>OZ025265.1:1212048-1438685 GCA_964019135.1 Arenicola marina | reverse complement strand
ACAAGGGCGTTGATTGAATAGACACAGACTGGGAGCAGGAGGGGACGGGGCGAGCGGGGGAGAGTGCATAGTAAGACTTACAGGAGACACTGAGTGATGAGAGGGGTAATTTCATGAGAATGAGAAGAGAACAGAGGCAGAATGAAGGTAGAGAAGTGGCGACTGTGGCCATAGAGAGATCGTGAAAGAGAGCTTGATCCAAAGGGAATAGAACCCAACAAGAGAGGTAGTGCGACAAAAGTGATAGATAATATTGTATGACTTAGATCCAGATATATAACAATGCAGGACTTATATCCCAGATATATAACAACATAGGACTAAGATCCAGATATATAGGACTTGTATCCAGATATATATAACAATATAGGACTTAGATACCGATATATAACAATATAGGACTTATGTCCAGATATATTACAATATAGATCGATGGATGAAACATTGGCAGAGAGGGATCGGGAAGGGACATAGGATTGGCGGGGGGTCAAATAATCAGTGACCCTGTTCCACTCTCAAAGCCTGGGTTGTCCGGTGCGTTAAACAAGAGCGCCCCCCCCCCTCACTCCGCCTACCCTCTCTCCCCCTGTTCCATCCTGACACTTGGCGACCCATGGGACCTCTACTCCCTTATCTGACACCGGAAAGGAATGACCAATGCAGACCCCTGCCCTTGTCTTCCAGCCTGCCGGTCTGACACCCGGTCACCAAAAGGAACGGGTGCGGATTTTCAGACCACCACTGCCCATCCTACCCCCACCACTGCTCATCTTACCCCCACCATGCCCATGTTACAACCCTAACCCAATTTGACACACTGTCCCTGACAAAACTGCCTTGCCCCAAATCCATGACCTCTCACCCTGCCACCCCCATTCCTTCCTCATCTGGCATATGGTTACGCCCAGAGCCCTCACCCTACCCCCGCTCTACCCCCGCTGCCTTGCCCCCAAAGATTTGTTTTCTGATCGATATCGTTGACTTGCTGTCGCTATCGCCTTCCTGCCCCCCCCCCCCTCCCCCGTTTCGCCTATCGTGGTGCACCAAGGGAAATGCTGGCCCTGTAAATCGTGCCGCGTCCCCCCACCCTTGCATGTTAACTGGGTCACAATGGTGCTTATTGCAGGACAGCCGACCACAAGTCCAATCCTGGTTTGTGTCCTATGGTGGGTGGGGACGGTCGTGGGTTGATGGTCCAGGTGAGGTTTCAAAAAAAAATGATGGGATATAATTTTGTAACAATTATGTTCGTCGGATGCGAGGCTCATCATCCGTTTAGTGGTATCAGATTTGCCTGATGAATTTCCATCCACTTAGGAGAGAGTGGGGGGTGGGGGTGGTCACATACTGTGTCGTTTATGGGATGGGTTTTAGAGGGTGGGGCAACGTCACGATTTACTTTTAATATACCCCAAGTTGTCTCCAACCTACAGGTGTAACAATGAAAGCGTCACTCCTATATATCTCCAACCTACAGGTGTATCAATGAAAGCGTCACCTTTGTATATCTCCAACCTACAGGTGTAACAATGAAAGCGTCACCTCTATATATCTCCAGCCTACAGGTGTATCAATGAAAGCGTCACCTCTATATATCTCCAGCCTACAGGTGTATCAATGAAAGCGTCACCTCTACAGGTGTATCAATGAAAGAATGACCGCTGTATATCTCAAACCAACGTGTGTATCAGTGAAGCACCTAACCTCTGTCACTTATCGTCAGCCGTCAATGTAATATCAGCGAGCGAAATATAGAAGACGTCGAAAGAAATGTGATTGTTTGTCCATGCTTTGTTGTTTTGGCAGGTGTAGATGTCGATCTCATATTGAAACCAGTCCAGTTGACTATCATGCATAACGTTCGCCGTTGAAACTGCATTGCATATTCATTCCTATAATGTCGGAAAAATCTATGCGCTGAGTAAATACAAAACCTATGCCATTAAAATAGTGAGTAATTGTAATAAATACTACAGATCCTACAACGCAAAAATCTGTGAATGGAAAGGATACATCCGACAGTCCTTACCTATAATTTATACAGAACTTTTGATGACATTACATAATAGATAGTATTTTGCGATCGCATTACAATCGCTGTCGGCTTCAAGGGGCTCTTTATATCACTTGTAAACATTAACCCATTTGGCCCGGCCTCCGTTGCCCTGACGCAGACTATCAATGTACCTGCCTCCGTGTGGTCGCCATGGAAACGACTCGGGCTTTTATCACGCAGTGCAAATATTGCAGGCAGGTTCTCGACTTTTTGCGCGATAGTCTAATGGGCAGCAGGAAGCGGAAGGGGAAAGGAAACCTGGTTACCATGGTACCACGCTTTCAAGTAAAAACAAAAATGGCGTCGTTGTAACGTCTGGGCGCTCAAGTCTTGCGGAGTCACGTGATGGATAAAGCTCTCGAGGCATTTGGTCGCTGTGGAGGAGGTTGGGTTGTTTAATTTAGCAACCCATCACAGTCCCTAACCCAACAGGCAATCTTGCCACTAAATCCAGTAAAGCGCATTGAAGGATACCACCTCCCTGTGGCAGTGCTGGATTGATCTTTAACGTCTGAATTCAATCGACTCCAGCCTGTAAAGCGTCCAATTTCTACTCGGCAATTTATTTTAGGAGTCATTTTTTTTGCGCCAACCCGAGACCACTTTTTTGGGTTGGCCTCTTCAGACGGGGTTTCTGGTGTGTGACGTTCAATCTTATGTAAGATTGCGTCCGCCATGGGGCGCTCAAAACGTATCCATGGCTGATGCTATCGTACGGCCACTAGCATGTGTACCCCACGGCACTCGCTTTCTGCACACAGACATCTGTTTTTTTAGAGAACCAATGATCTTAGTCTGTTGGTGAAGAAAAGATATTCTATTGCAACCACAAACCACATATAGAATGGAACCCTTTGTATTCTATAGACAGTCATGCATTCTATAAACAACTGTATACAACGATATACAATTATATCTTCTATAAACAACTATGTATGCTATGGACAACTACATGATATCTTTAGCCAAGCACCTGTTATGTTATAAACGCGTTAGGTAACGGTAGCCGTCTGCCTTTAACGCCTTTATAGTGGCGACCTTGACCTTATAAAGGTTCTTAAAAAAAATATAACAAAGTAAAAGAAATGGTTATATGCTTATGTGTGATACTAAGCGAGAACCATGCAATAATAAATAGATTCTATAGGCTGGTCTGCTGTATATTTTGTTAATTAAAAAAACACCAGCTCCCTCGTGCATCACTGGGCGTCCAGCAAAGGAAAGGGACCATTAAGGTAGTGATATTAAAAATATTCACATGCCTGATTCTTGTAATGATATTTAATAAATAAACATACCAGATAATGTAATGATTTTTAAAAATCGGTTACAAATGGGACGGACATAGACCCATAACACCATATGCGTTCACCGCCTGGCTGATGGCCACAGAGCCATGCCTTTGTGGAGGAAAAATTTTTTTTCAGATGAGTGAGGATGATGATGGGTGGGGAGTGGCGTTATTGGAAACCATGGGATACATGTGTAATGTTATGAGGCGGGTGGGGGAGAGGGGATGGCTCGGGCGGTGAGGGAGGGATGGGGGATGGCTAGGGCGGTGAGGGAGGGAGGGGGGATGGCTATGGTGGTGGGGGAGGGATGGGGGATGGCTAGGGCGGTGGGGGAGGAAGGGGTTTAGGGTGGTGGCTAGGGCGGTGAGGGAGTGAGGGGGGAGGGTGGTGGCTAGGGCGGTGGGGAGGGAGGGGGTGGGTTGTGACTAGGGCGGTGGGGGAGGGAGGGGTTACAGGTGTATGATGGTGGTGGCGGCGACAGAGGTGGGTTGTTTCGGAAGGCCGGGGCACACAATCACTGAGCCGCCATGTGTTTCGGATTTTCAGCTGTGTTCTCCGCACGGTGGCGCCACGAACCATATACATATAATACTGGTGATGGTGTGTGTGCAGGGATACATCTCCCTCCCGTCCCATGCCCCCTCCCCCTTTACCTTCCTCCCCCCACCTCCTTTTTCCTCTCTCTCTCCCTCACTCACCTCTCCGCCTTTCACGTCCACCCTCCCTCACCTCCACTCTCCCCTCCCAACTTCCCCGCACCCTATCTCTACAGTTCATACAGCTGACTCTTTGTTTTCCCGCATTGTTGGCGGAGAAGAGAGCCTGGCTTATGGTCGGTCCTGTAGGCAATGCGGCCATGGGCTGAGCCCATGGGCATGGACCAGGGGCCCAGACAGACCTGGTCTCCACTAGATCCCGCCGGCGATAAGCCGTGAATGACCACGCAGTGAAAGCCCACTGATCTGCGATAAATGCTGGTGTTTTACAAAGAACAAACAATTTTTTATGCGCAGCCTCCAGCTGATCGCATTCTTTGGGTCGCAACCGGTGAGATCGAACAAGTTGTAACAACTGCCAGGTTTCTTTGGCTAAGCCGCTTTGGGCTAAATTATGGACGGGTTTGCGAGTTGTGTGCTGGCACTATAGTAATTGATCGACTGTTCTCATACCATGACGTAGTTTAGGTTCTTTGTGGCGAACAACAAGTTATCGATCACAACTGACCATTGACATGTCGCTTTCATTAGAAATCACACAAACACGGCTTTCGCGATAGGGACGCCTGTGAGTCAGCTTTGGCGTAATAACATACATGTCACTTGGACGAAGACTGCATGAGTTTCCTATGAGATATATCAGATATTGCTATTTCAAAATTATACAATAATAAGCAACTACTAAGCAAGACGCGTTACTCGTCTGTATACAAAATAACCCGTCTGGGCTGAAATAAGCAAATTTGGTAAGAGTTATCGCCGAGAGTTACCCAGCCGAGAGTTACCCGGTCGAGAGTTACCCGGCCGAGATTTACCCGGCCGAGATTTACCCGACCGAGAGTTACCCGCCCGAGAGTTACCCACCCGACAGTTACCCGCCCGAGAGTTACCCGCCCGAGAGTTACCCGCTCGAGAGTTACCCGCCCGAGAGTTACTCGCCCGAGAGTTACCCAGCCGAGAGTTACCCGCCCGAGAGTTACCCGTCGAGAGTTACCTGGCCGAGAGCGGCGGTCTGAGCGAGGGAACGGAGCGCCACCTAGCGAATGCGAGCCTGCGCCTGTGCCCAGAGACCACGGGCCGTCATGTTAGCCAATTAAGATGGGGACCTGTCATCGTTACGGCTGTCCACTCTATTTCTGAAGCGTGGTCGAAATAAATTAATCATTCATTCCATTGAATGGCATTCCGAATTCCAATTAGAGGATGTAGCCTACGTCAACCCCAGCCTGACCCTCAGGGGTATTGACCGGAAGTGTCACGTGATGCTATTCCAACAGAACGGGCGAAGGGGGATATCGTTAATGAAATATTCCCCCACAGAGAGGAGAGAGACTGTCTAGGTTCCAATAATGACACTTGCTGCTATTCGTGTGAAGGAGTTATACTATAATACGAACTTACATGGGCTTGACTCGGCATTCAGCTTCCTGTGCAAACCCTTCATACTTGTATCTTGGCAAACAACTCCAACCAAGCTCAACCTAATGGCATCTTATTTCAGACACTGTGAATAAATGCAGCTACAAAGCGGTTCAAATTAAAAAGAAATGAAACATCCCTCAATCGGTCACCTTGTATCTACAGCCATAACGCGTTAATCCGACATCCGACAATCCGGAAAACCCGATAGTTTACCTTTGGGAGATTTTCCAGATGCTAATTTCAATCTGTAATCTGTAATTTCTTTGCCGACACCGACACGTCTATGCTGCAACGAAACTGTCCTTTTTTTTTCATTTTTCCGATGTCGGTATTGCAATTTAAAATAATTGACTCCGTCCGTCCCATCAGGAAACAATAGACGACAGGTGGGCTGGGGAGGCAACCCATCACCACACATGTTTTGCCAGTTTGCTGTTTACCTGATGTTAATTGGTTCCAGCTGAATTTGGGCTTAGAAAAAGAAAATTAGACGAAGAAGCCTTCAGGACTAAATGATGAATGGTTTCGGGCGAAAGCCCCCCGGGACGATTGCCAGGGCTTCCTCAATCAGCTCTTACAGTGTCTATATTTTAATTTATTTGTGACGTGTTTATTTATTTGTAACGTATTTATTTATTTGTAACATATTTATTTGTAACGTATTTATTTATTTGTAACGTATTTATTTATTTGTAACATATTGATTTGTAACGTATTTATTTATTTGTAACATATTTATTTATTTGTAACGTATTTATTTATTTGTAAGATATTTATTTATTTGTAACGTATTTATTTATTTGTAACGTATTTATTTATTTGTAACGTATTTATTTGTAACATATTTATCTGTAACATATTTATTTATTTGTAACATATTTATTTATTTGTAATATATTTATTTGTGAAGTATTTATTTATTTTTTACATATTTTTTGTGACGTATTTATTTATTTTTAATATATTTATTTCTTTGTAACGTATTTATTTATTTGTATCGTATTTATTTATTTATTCATTTATAACGTTTTTATTTATAACGTATATATTTATTTATGTGTAAAGTATTTATTTATTGGTAATTTATCTGCTATCAAACCGGTATTAAATTAGGCTGAGAGATCCCCTGAAAGACCCTCCCCATCCCTATTTGCCCTCCATCCCCCTCCACCTCTTGCCGCTGCTGGATGTTGCCACCGCCACAAGCCCCGACCGTCTGACGTCCTATGCCATGAGTTAAGCAGCTGTCCGTTGGCTCTCCCGAGACTCAAGACATTGTCGCTAATTTGGCTGAGCTCGTGTCGAGCCGCATTTAACGTGAGTCATTCGTAGCCTGGACCTATGTAGGGGGGGGGGGGTGAAGGGGTAGGGGGGGGGTGGTAATTTGACCGATCACGCCATCCGCGACCAAAACTAACAGCGTCCAAGATTAGCTCGTTACTATGCATGACAAACCACGTGACTCGAGTAGCGACGAGTAAACAGATTATCGCTGACAATCGGGTTAATGGGGATCATCTCGTTTAGCGGCTCGGCTATTAGGGCCGCTGGGATTAGGTGCCGGGCGACTGTGGGTGATCTCTCTGTATGGTTCAGAACGCAATATCTGTTCATTATGATACTTGAAGCTGCTGGTGTATATAGCAGAGGGGTCGACGGGGTTGGGCGTGGTGGTGATGGACGGAAGGCGTTAAAGAGCCCAGGGGTGCGCGGGAGGCGGGGGAGCTAGGGGAGGGTCATGAATTCCCTGAACTACAATGATTAATAGCCGATACCCAAGCGTTAATTTGGTTTGGCTTTGTTGGTAGTGTGGCGGCGGGGGGTGGGGGGATGTGGGGGGGGTTTTGGGAGGGGGCAACTCCTCGGGTTGGCATGGCAATGACGCATGGGATAGGAGGGGGTAGGGAGCAGAAGGGGTGAACGGGCGGTAATGCAGAAGAGGATTAATGGGGTACCATTGGGACATAGATGGCACAAGGGGTGGAGTAGGATATTACGTCTGGGCGAGATATAATGGGTCTCCTGGTAGTATGCAAGAAGTTACATAGGACAGAGCCAGGATGTGTTATTGATGAGGGAGGGGAGGGGCACGGGTACTAGAGGCAAATAACACAAGAATTCAATTTGGCACCCGCCCTGACAAATATGGTATATAATTTTCACCTCAAACTGAAATGAGAGCGCCAGCTAGCGGGGTGGAGGAGAGCACGCCCTGAAACTTAGATGATTTCAATGCTGGTTGCAACCCCCACCCCCCCCCCCCCCCCCCCCAGAGTTAAGGCCACCAAATGTGGCCTTCGTGCCAACAAGACTGGCTTAAACTGGCTACGAACATTTTTTATGACCTTTACTAACGTATGATGTCTTCGTTTTTGATGATGTCCCAGTGGTTGCCTTGGCGATAATAGGTGAAAACAGCGCAGCGTGGGAGTACAGGAGGGAGAGGTGAACCTGATTAATATATCATGAGGGACGACTTGCAAGAAATGTCCTTACTTTTTACCCCATTCCACCCTCGCCGCCAACCCCCGCTTCACCCCCATACGCTATTGCCTCATCACAAGATGATGACCAGCTACGTCGAGCCCAGTTGGCTTGTGTGTCACTCTGTAACGATGTACGTCACATTACAGTCAATTCCAGCGACAAACAATGAACGCGAGGGGCGACAAGGAGCCAGACCCCTGGGCCAGACCCCTGGGCCAGACCCCTGGGCCAGACCCCTGGGCCAGACCCCTAGGCCAGACCCCTGGGCTAGACCCCTGGGCCAGACCCCTAGGCCAGACCCCTGGGCTAGACCCCTGGGCCAGACCCCTGGGCCAGACCCCTGGGCCAGACCCCTGGGCCAGACCCCTGGGCCAGACCCCTGGGCCAGACCCCTGGGCCAGACCCCTGGGCCAGACCCCTGGGCCAGACCCCTGGGCCAGACCCCTGGGCCAGACCCCTGGGCCAGACCCCTGGGCCAGACCCCTGGGCCAGACCCCTAGGCCAGACCCCTGGGCTAGACCCCTGGGCCAGACCCCTAGGCCAGACCCCTAGGCCAGACCCCTGGGCTAGACCCCTGGGCCAGACCCCTGGGCCAGACCCCTGGGCCAGACCCCTGGGCCAGACCCCTGGGCCAGACCCCTGGGCCAGACCCCTGGGCCAGACCCCTGGGCCAGACCCCTGGGCCAGACCCCTGGGCCAGACCCCTGGGCCAGACCTCTGGGCCGGACCCCTGGGCCAGACCTCTGGGCCGGACCCCTGGGCCGGACCCCTAGGCCGGACCCCTGGGCCGGACCCCTGGGCCGGACCCCTGGGCCGGACCCCTGGGCCGGACCCCTGGGCCGGACCCCTGGGCCGGACCCCTGGGCCGGACCCCTGGGCCGGACCCCTGGGCCAGACCCCTGGGCCAGACCCCTAGGCCAGACCCCTGAGCCAGCCCCCTGGGCCAGACCCCTGGGCCAGACCTCTGGGCCGGACCCCTGGGCCAGACCCCTGGGCCAGACCCCTGGGCCGCACACCACTCTGCCAGCAGAGGGAGCTCGTTCCGCACGTCACCTCTGCCCCATGTCACCGCCAACCTTACCTCGTCCGTGCTGGGGTCACGAAAGCTTAAATTTTGTATTTTCGATCCAGTTTTTTTTTGAACGTAGACATTTCGTTGTCGCACGATCATAATGGAGGAATTAAGCGGAAAAATGTATCTGAATGAGGTCAGCTTTCAAAGCGATTCAAGCCTTGACCTCGATCGAGTTTGAAAGCATGGCTTCTAATTTATTAAAATCGAACGAATTCATCCGGTACGGTACCAGTGGAACACAGTGAATGATAACAGTGGAGTATTTGTTGCCAAATTGCGAATATATCTTCGATTAGATTCATTTCAATTTTCAAGTATGAAAGATAATTCTGATGGTTACATTTGACGTGTGGCAGTGGGCTTATAGCGTAAGCGGGAGGTCGCGGCCAGACATGGCTGAATGATGCATGGGCCTGCAGACAAGCCTGTGGGTGCGACGGCTAAGGTTTGGTTTAAACATATTTATTTAACGAGGATACCCCCGAATAGCATACGCTAGAAACATGGGACTTCTTCCAAAAAATGAAAAGCAAAATGTTACAATGTAAAACAAAATATGCAATAGTACAATGGCGAGGCAAGTTACACATATAGCGGTACATGAAGAGAGACAGGAAGAGCGAAGTGGGATAGACTTAATGGCTTACCCCAGACAGATTATTGGTATCTGAAACGATTAGTAGATGAAACAAATGTAGACGGCGTCAATAATACTAGAGTTTTCAGGTGGACGCTCGTGGCCATAGACGAATAGATGTACAATATCGGTTGCGGTTGTGAGTTACCCTAATTAGAGTGCCGAATAAATATTCTCTCTCGCGGTTATAATTAAGACAGTCGAGAAAAAAATGCCTAATAGTCTCACTAACAGCACCACATGAACAGTAGGGGCTTTCGTTGTATAGTTTATTGTACATGTGTTTGTTTAAATTATTAAAACCAAGTCGCATTTGCGCTAATGTCACTTGCAATTTTCTTGAACCGATATAGAAGTAGCTTATCTTGTTTTGACATATCGTATACAGAGAGCAATACAGGGACCGAATTGGCTAACAGATTGACAACAACGCAGTGCACGCGGTTTCCTCGCCTTGACCAATCATGATCGCTTGGGCCCTCTCCCCGTCAACTGGGATAATTGCTAGGGCTTCCTCACCATCACCTGGTTGGTTGCTAGGGCTTCCTCACCATCACCTAGGTTGGTTGCTATGAATTTCTCACCATCACCTTGTTGGTTGCTATGGCTTCCTCAACATCACCTGGTTGGTTGCTATGGCTTCCTCACCATCACCTGGTTGGTTGCTAGGGCTTCCCCACCATTACCTGGTTGGTTGCTAGGGCTTCTTCACCATCACCTAGGTTGGTTGCTATGGCTTCCTCACCATCCCCTGGTTGGTTGCTATGGCTTTCCGCCACCATCATGGGACAGTTGCCACGGCTGCCCCACCACCATCATGGGAAGGTTGCCATGGCTTCCTCGCCATCACCTGGTTGGTTGCTAGGGCTTCCTCGCCATCACCTGGTTGGTTGCTAGGGCTTCCTCACCAT
The DNA here is from genome assembly GCA_964019135.1 of Arenicola marina. Classification (NCBI taxonomy): domain Eukaryota; kingdom Metazoa; phylum Annelida; class Polychaeta; family Arenicolidae; genus Arenicola; species Arenicola marina. The sequence continues at coordinate 1,428,089 of OZ025265.1, read as the reverse complement.
CATCTAGTTTGGTTGCTATGGCTTCTTCACCATCCCCTGGTTGGTTGCAATGGCTTTTCCGCCACCATCATGGGACGGTTGCCATGGCTTCCCCACCACCTTGATGAGACGCTTGCCATGGCTTTCCCACTATAACCTGGTTGGTTGTCATGGCTTCCCCACCACCATCATGGGACGGTTGCCTTGGCTTCCCCACGACCATCGTGGGGCGGTTGCCATGGCTGTGGGTTGCCCTGGGCCTTGCCCTTGGCCTGGCACCCCGGCCCCACCAATCACCTCGCACCCTATCCCGCTCCGGCCCACAGGTCGTAAACCCGCAATCTACATCCCCTTGGCTCACGTCCGCCCTGATTGCTTCTTAGAGAAACAAAACATGGACTTTACATCCAAGGGCATGATGGGAAAACAAAAACTAGGATAGGGAGACGCGCGCCGCTTTTATGAGCAGGGGTTTCGGCGCGGTGCATTATGGTATGTCGGGGATAATATGGCCGCTCGCCTGCGCCGTACGCGATGCGCTAATTTAACTGTCAAGCTCTGCCGTATATCACGTTTTCTAGGGGCTACATCCTGACCCCTCCGTCTTCGTGGGTGTGACACGCTCTGCCCACCTCCCGAGGGGCCAAGACTGCCTGGGGCATTCACGACCCGCACTTAATTCTAGTTAAATTCACCTCATTATCGCCCTGCGAAAATTGGGTTTTTTATTCATTGTCCCCGAGCTTGGCATTCTGAGATTGTACAGCGATGAGCCTCGGTTTGGCATTCTGAAATTGTACAGCGATGAGCCTCGGTTTGGCATTCATAGCCCTATCTTATGGCTACGTATGTGGCATATACAACGGTCCAATACTGGTATATGGACATTCTATTCCAATTTTACAATCTAGATCGAGGCGCTAACAATGGGACGCACTGCTCCGGTAATGTGACCTTGACTGGTGTTCGTGACCTTTTCACAAACACAGACAAACATCCGACTGTGACATGTCGTTATGTATTCATTATGCATGTAGCGGTTTGTTCCGGAGTCTGGCGCCCTCATGCCCCGTGTTCGCAACATTTGTCTGTCAGTCGCGTTGCGGTTATTGGCGTCGGCGCGAAGCCTAAAGGTCAAGGTCATGGGGTGGGCGTGGCGTCGCCCCCACGTGTCACCGACCAATCAGATCTCGTTAAATGAAGCGGCTCGCCAGCCCTGTGCTCAGAATTCCAGATTTCTCGTTGCCATGCCAACGCCGGACTCGTCACCGCGTTTTCCGACCCGAGTCACGTGACTTCAAAGGAACCAAAATGGCGATAAGATTGATGACTAGTTGACTGGCCTGTTTGGGCTTAAGTGGAATTTCTTGTGAGGATAAACTTTTTGTAGCCCTACTTTCCTTTTTATTCTTTCTTTTCTGTCGTAAAACAAAGTGACTTCCCTCTTTCTCCAAGTTAGTGACCACCGTCCTGGAGTGAAGTCCTCTCTAAGCCTAGCATTGCCCACTCCCTTTGTGCACTCTTCAGAAAGCGATAGATTGATCACTATTAACCAGTCAGCCATTAAAGCAAAGTTATTTCCCCAGACAGAGCTGGGATATCCTGTGAGCTTTCCATCTGCAGTGGTTGACTATGCTTCTTCTCTGGGTGAAGTGTCCCTCCGATACATTCAATGTGCACTCCCTTAGAGAGCCCGTATAAGGATAATGTATATACACTTTAACATTGTATAAGGGCTTACCACACCGGGTCTGACACATCTTCGTCCACCTTTGGCAGATCTAAAGTCGGCTTGCCAAAGAAAATATTGGAATCAAACTGATTAATTGCTGTCATGGATGTACAAATGAACTCCCAATTGCTGTTGGTTTTAGCTTACCTTTTAGAGAACCCCGCTTTAATAAGACGAAATATTATTATTAACATCATTATCCGTAGCATTTATACCTCTACAGAAATCAAATGAATCGGGGTTTTTTTTTGCGCGGGGAGGTTAATTTGGGCGCGGAACCCCAGAAATTGGGTTTGATGTAACATGCCCCAGATACAGGTGTCAGGGTTCGAACCCACGACCTGGTGGTCTGCAGCCCAGCCCGCCTACCATGGCGTCATTCCAACCCACGACCTGGTGGTCTGCAGCCCAGCCCGCCTACCATGGCGTCATTCCAACCCACGACCTGGTGGTCTGCAGCCCAGCCCGCCTACCATGGCGTCATTCCAACCCACGACCTGGTGGTCTGCAGCCCAGCCCGCCTACCATGGCGTCATTCCAACCCACGACCTGGTGGTCTGCAGCCCAGCCCGCCTACCATGGCGTCATTCCAACCCACGACCTGGTGGTCTGCAGCCCAGCCCGCCTACCATGGCGTCATTCCAACCCACGACCTGGTGGTCTGCAGCCCAGCCCGCCTACCATGGCGTCATTCCAACCCACGACCTGGTGGTCTGCAGCCCAGCCCGCCTACCATGGCGTCATTCCAACCCACGACCTGGTGGTCTGCAGCCCAGCCCGCCTACCATGGCGTCATTCCAACCCACGACCTGGTGGTCTGCAGCCCAGCCCGCCTACCATGCGTCATTCCAACCCACGACCTGGTGGTCTGCAGCCCAGCCCGCCTACCATGGCGTCATTCCAACCCACGACCTGGTGGTCTGCAGCCCAGCCCGCCTACCATGGCGTCATTCTAACCCACGACCTGGTGGTCTGCAGCCCAGCCCGCCTACCATGCGTCATTCCAACCCACGACCTGGTGGTCTGCAGCCCAGCCCGCCTACCATGGCGTCATTCCAACCCACGACCTGGTGGTCTGTAGCCCAGCCCGCCTACCATGGCGTCATTCCAACCCACGACCTGGTGGTCTGCAGCCCAGCCCGCCTACCATGGCGTCATTCCAACCCACGACCTGGTGGTCTGCAGCCCAGCCCGCCTACCATGGCGTCATTCCAACCCACGACCTGGTGGTCTGCAGCCCAGCCCGCCTACCATGGCGTCATTCCAACCCACGACCTGGTGGTCTGCAGCCCAGCCCGCCTACCATGGCGTCATTCCAACCCACGACCTGGTGGTCTGCAGCCCAGCCCGCCTACCATGGCGTCATTCCAACCCACGACCTGGTGGTCTGCAGCCCAGCCCGCCTACCATGGCGTCATTCCAACCCACGACCTGGTGGTCTGCAGCCCAGCCCGCCTACCATGGCGTCATTCCAACCCACGACCTGGTGGTCTGCAGCCCAGCCCGCCTACCATGGCGTCATTCCAACCCACGACCTGGTGGTCTGCAGCCCAGCCCGCCTACCATGCGTCATTCCAACCCACGACCTGGTGGTCTGCAGCCCAGCCCGCCTACCATGGCGTCATTCCAACCCATGACCTGGTGGTCTGCAGCCCAGCCCGCCTGCCATGGCGTCATTCCAACCCACGACCTGGTGGTCTGCAGCCCAGCCCGCCTACCATGGCGTCATTCCAACCCACGACCTGGTGGTCTGCAGCCCAGCCCGCCTACCATGCGTCATTCCAACCCACGACCTGGTGGTCTGCAGCCCAGCCCGCCTACCATGGCGTCATTCCAACCCACGACCTGGTGGTCTGCAGCCCAGCCCGCCTACCATGGCGTCATTCCAACCCACGACCTGGTGGTCTGCAGCCCAGCCCGCCTACCATGCGTCATTCCAACCCACGACCTGGTGGTCTGCAGCGCAGCCCGCCTACCATGCGTCATTCCAACCCACAACCTGGTGGTCTGCAGCCCAGCCCGCCTACCATGGCGTCATTCCAACCCACGACCTGGTGGTCTGCAGCCCAGCCCGCCTACCATGGCGTCATTCCAACCCACGACCTGGTGGTCTGCAGCCCAGCCCGCCTACCATGGCGTCATTCCAACCCACGACCTGGTGGTCTGCAGCCCAGCCCGCCTACCATGGCGTCATTCCAACCCACGACCTGGTGGTCTGCAGCCCAGCCCGCCTACCATGGCGTCATTCCAACCCACGACCTGGTGGTCTGCAGCCCAGCCCGCCTACCATGGCGTCATTCCAACCCACGACCTGGTGGTCTGCAGCCCAGCCCGCCTACCATGGCGTCATTCCAACCCACGACCTGGTGGTCTGCAGCCCAGCCCGCCTACCATGGCGTCATTCCAACCCACGACCTGGTGGTCTGCAGCCCAGCCCGCCTACCATGGCATCATTCCAACCCACGACCTGGTGGTCTGCAGCCCAGCCCGCCTACCATGGCGTCATTCCAACCCACGACCTGGTGGTCTGCAGCCCAGCCCGCCTACCATGGCGTCATTCCAACCCACGACCTGGTGGTCTGCAGCCCAGCCCGCCTACCATGGCGTCATTCCAACCCACGACCTGGTGGTCTGCAGCCCAGCCCGCATACCATGGCGTCATTCCAACCCACGACCTGGTGGTCTGCAGCCCAGCCCGCCTACCATGGCGTCATTCCAACCCACGACCTGGTGGTCTGCAGCCCAGCCCGCCTACCATGCGTCATTCCAACCCACGACCTGGTGGTCTGCAGCCCAGCCCGCCTACCATGCGTCATTCCAACCCACGACCTGGTGGTCTGCAGCCCAGCCCGCCTACCATGGCGTCATTCCAACCCAGGACCTGGTGGTCTGCAGCCCAGCCCGCCTACCATGCGTCATTCGAACCCACGACCTGGTGGTCTGCAGCCCAGCCCGCCTACCATGGCGTCATTCCAACCCACGACCTGGTGGTCTGCAGCCCAGCCCGCCTACCATGGCGTCATTCCAACCCACGACCTGGTGGTCTGCAGCCCAGCCCGCCTACCATGCGTCATTCCAACCCACGACCTGGTGGTCTGCAGCCCAGCCCGCCTACCATGGCGTCATTCCAACCCACGACCTGGTGGTCTGCAGCCCAGCCCGCCTACCATGGCGTCATTCCAACCCACGACCTGGTGGTCTGCAGCCCAGCCCGCCTACCATGGCGTCATTCCGACCCACGACCTGGTGGTCTGCAGCCCAGCCCGCCTACCATGGCGTCATTCCAACCCACGACCTGGTGGTCTGCAGCCCAGCCCGCCTACCATGGCGTCATTCCAACCCACGACCTGGTGGTCTGCAGCCCAGCCCGCCTACCATGGCGTCATTCCAACCCACGACCTGGTGGTCTGCAGCCCAGCCCGCCTACCATGGCGTCATTCCAACCCACGACCTGGTGGTCTGCAGCCCAGCCCGCCTACCATGGCGTCATTCCAACCCACGACCTGGTGGTCTGCAGCCCAGCCCGCCTACCATGCGTCATTCCAACCCACGACCTGGTGGTCTGCAGCCCAGCCCGCCTACCATGGCGTCATTCCAACCCATGACCTGGTGGTCTGCAGCCCAGCCCGCCTACCATGGCGTCATTCCAACCCACGACCTGGTGGTCTGCAGCCCAGCCCGCCTACCATGGCGTCATTCCAACCCACGACCTGGTGGTCTGCAGCCCAGCCCGCCTACCATGCGTCATTCCAACCCACGACCTGGTGGTCTGCAGCCCAGCCCGCCTACCATGGCGTCATTCCAACCCACGACCTGGTGGTCTGCAGCCCAGCCCGCCTACCATGGCGTCATTCCAACCCACGACCTGGTGGTCTGCAGCCCAGCCCGCCTACCATGCGTCATTCCAACCCACGACCTGGTGGTCTGCAGCGCAGCCCGCCTACCATGCGTCATTCCAACCCACGACCTGGTGGTCTGCAGCCCAGCCCGCCTACCATGGCGTCATTCCAACCCACGACCTGGTGGTCTGCAGCCCAGCCCGCCTACCATGCGTCATTCGAACCCACGACCTGGTGGTCTGCAGCCCAGCCCGCCTACCATGGCGTCATTCCAACCCACGACCTGGTGGTCTGCAGCCCAGCCCGCCTACCATGGCGTCATTCCAACCCACGACCTGGTGGTCTGCAGCCCAGCCCGCCTACCATGGCGTCATTCCAACCCACGACCTGGTGGTCTGCAGCCCAGCCCGCCTACCATGGCGTCATTCCAACCCACGACCTGGTGGTCTGCAGCCCAGCCCGCCTACCATGGCGTCATTCCAACCCACGACCTGGTGGTCTGCAGCCCAGCCCGCCTACCATGGCGTCATTCCAACCCACGACCTGGTGGTCTGCAGCCCAGCCCGCCTACCATGGCGTCATTCCAACCCACGACCTGGTGGTCTGCAGCCCAGCCCGCCTACCATGGCGTCATTCCAACCCACGACCTGGTGGTCTGCAGCCCAGCCCGCATACCATGGCGTCATTCCAACCCACGACCTGGTGGTCTGCAGCCCAGCCCGCCTACCATGGCGTCATTCCAACCCACGACCTGGTGGTCTGCAGCCCAGCCCGCCTACCATGCGTCATTCCAACCCACGACCTGGTGGTCTGCAGCCCAGCCCGCATACCATGGCGTCATTCCAACCCACGACCTGGTGGTCTGCAGCCCAGCCCGCCTACCATGGCGTCATTCCAACCCACGACCTGGTGGTCTGCAGCTCAGCCCGCCTACCATGCGTCATTCCAACCCACGACCTGGTGGTCTGCAGCCCAGCCCGCCTACCATGGCGTCATTCCAACCCACGACCTGGTGGTCTGCAGCCCAGCCCGCCTACCATGGCGTCATTCCAACCCACGACCTGGTGGTCTGCAGCCCAGCCCGCCTACCATGGCGTCATTCCAACCCACGACCTGGTGGTCTACAGCCCAGCCCGCCTACCATGCGTCATTCCAACCCACGACCTGGTGGTCTGCAGTCCAGCCCGCCTACCATGGCGTCATTCCAACCCACGACCTGGTGGTCTGCAGCCCAGCCCGCCTACCATGGCGTCATTCCAACCCACGACCTGGTGGTCTGCAGCCCAGCCCGCCTACCATGGCGTCATTCCAACCCACGACCTGGTGGTCTGCAGCCCAGCCCGCCTACCATGGCGTCATTCCAACCCACGACCTGGTGGTCTGCAGCCCAGCCCGCCTACCATGGCGTCATTCCAACCCACGACCTGGTGGTCTGCAGCCCAGCCCGCCTACCATGCGTCATTCGAACCCACGACCTGGTGGTCTGCAGCCCAGCCCGCCTACCATGCGTCATTCCAACCCACGACCCGGTGGTCTGCAGCCCAGCCCGCCTACCATGGCGTCATTCCAACCCACGACCTGGTGGTCTGCAGCCCAGCCCGCCTACCATGGCGTCATTCCAACCCACGACCTGGTGGTCTGCAGCCCAGCCCGCCTACCATGCGTCATTCGAACCCACGACCTGGTGGTCTGCAGCCCAGCCCGCCTACCATGCGTCATTCCAACCCACGACCTGGTGGTCTGCAGCCCAGCCCGCCTACCATGGCGTCATTTATACACACGTGGCATCGGCACAAAGCCTCTCAAAGGTGTACAAATATAGTTTAGGATAAAATAACATGTAAACATAGACTGTCGGTGTAACATTGTACTTCCGACTTCAGTCAATTGAAGGCAGGACAGAGCCAATCGTCTCCTACTTCCTCTCTTCGTCCACCCCCCCCCCCACCCTCTCCAACCGGTCCACCCTTCGGCATACATCAGTCAATCGTGGCTTGCCCCATCACCTCCTAAGCCCCCCGGCCCTCCTTGACCCCCCCCCCCCCCCCCGCCGGCCGCTCCCCTTCCGTCTCGCGGCCCGGCAAGTAGCCAATTAGACACACCGGCGGTCATGCAATCTCGACCGAACTCTCCTCAATAAATAATAAGCTTCCTCATTCGTGAAATGGAGGTGTGCTGGTGCGGGGAGGCCTGGACGCGTTACCATGGCAGCGGTTCCACGGGCTTGACAGATGGTTCCGCGGTGGGGAGGGGGGAAGTTGGTTTTATACTATGGAGAGCTTTGCCAATTTGCGTCTACTAGCACTCCGGAGAGTCCAAGTAGCTGGTAAATAACTTCTTCTCAGTTATTAAGTGCCACCCCCACCCCCTCAAGTAGTTAAGTACCCCCTTGGGTATATGGTGCAGTGCACCCAACACCAAATACATGTATATATATTCGATATGATTTGGGTCAGTGGGTCCCATTGTCGCTGAGGTCACGAGCGCCACAACGGTCGCCGTGGGCGCCAAGCCAATCCTCCCGGCATGCACCGCGAGGTTACCAAAACAAAGTTTATCAGGATAATCCGTCATGCCCCTCGCTGACCACTGACAGTTCTCGGCGGTCCACTGCGGGTAGGGCGGACGGGTGGGGGAGTTGGGGGGCTCCACCTACCCAGGGTACCCTCCAACTCTACCCACCCTTGACGGACCTTTAACGACACTCTGGGGTCGTTATGGACACCGGATTGGTCCCCCCAGCTCCTGATTTCCTGCCTTGCTCATGGATGGATCACTACCGCGCTGCGCAATCGATACCCAACTTCACGTCTCGTCGCGAAGTACGGGCACTGATCGATCTCCGTGTCCCCCCCCCCCCCTCTCCGCCATTTCCCCGGCCCTTCACCACCCTGCCTTCAGTGGTCTTGTATCCATGCCTTCACTGACCGCCCCCACCACCCCTCCCCCCTCCCGCACACACACACTCGAAGTGGCCGGCAAACAATGGTCAGTGGAGCCTCCGCGCTTTCGTGAGTGGCAAACGGAAGAAATAACACAAAGGAAAAATAACTATATTAATGAATAATTGCCGCCTTGGTCCCACCTTATCAATCAATCAAGTCCTTTCCCGGGTTTCATACCTCGCTATAACCATGGGTGTGTAACTTGTCCACGTGATATCAATATCAACAGTCGCACCTGGCCAACACTGTGTCCGTCCGCCGGCGTCAAACCATTGTTGTTTTAGACCCGTTCTGTGTACATGAGGACTAAATTAGGCCTGCGTCAACGCTTATGTGGCTGTAGGTATACATTGTGTGACCTTATCCCAGGCAGCCCACGGCACACAGGCACACATGCCCTAGGCCCTCGCTTCGGAACGGTGTTGAAACCCGAGCTACCCGACCAACCTTTCATTAAAGGTTACCAGGGTCGTAGCCGCCTCTTCTACATGTAATTAGCGTAAATGTAAGAGCGACGACTTCAACTGTGAAGGAACAACCATCTCCATACAATGTGTTTCTGGGCAATATTAAAGAAATTAATGTTTGCAAGATATTGGTGATTTAAACTCACTTTTTATTGATATCCCGACTGCTTTTTCTTTACGAACGACATTTTTGTGTGATGCGATTCTCAGAAGATCGTTTCGCTGAGAGTTGCGACCTCACAACTCTATATTTTAAATGCCAATTTAATAAGTTCACGAGCAACGAAAATGAGAGTTACACAGAGATTATAAGCCTTTAAATTTTTTAGGAAATATAATTGCCAAAAACATATGTTCATAATAAATTAAACATATTTCGTTCCTCTTTGGCCCGGCAATATAAATATTAAATTTTACGAGAAAAACTTAAGAGATTGGTTTTTTGTAGTGAAATGACAGGGTTGGATCTAGATATGCTGGAAATGCATATGCCGGTTTCGAGTAATGGCCTAGTTTTTCGGTTTTCGTATGTTAAATGGTATAAATTTCGGCCCTAAAAGGAGGGGCTGGGCCCGGGACCCCCCCCCCCCCCCTAGATCCGCCCCTGAATGACTGGTCCCCTCGGACATACATCTGCAAGTGTCCTCTATCAAGAGCAAGCGACTCCGACTTGTGCAAAACACACTGCGGTTATGTAACGCATCCACGCGCCAGTGTCATGTTATGCACCGAAATATGATCTGATAGCTATCAATGACGTATCGCAGACGAATATTATTTTGACAAATTGTTTTTCTTTCTTCAGGAATTGGTTGGCAGCAACCCGGAACAACGGAACTGGCGGGGAATCCTCATCGCTATCCTGGTCATCCTGATAGTCTTGGCCCTCATCATAGTGGCCATCATACTAGTGTCTCCAAGTAAGTCATCATAGTGGCCATCATACTAGTGTCTCCAAGTAAGTCATCATAGTGGCCATCATACTAGTGTCTCCAAGTAAGTCATCATAGTGGCCATCATACTAGTGTCTCCAAGTAAGTCACCATAGTGGTCATCATACTAGTGTCTCCAAGTAAGTCATCATAGTGGCCATCATACTAGTGTCTCCAAGTAAGTCATCATAGTGGCCATCATACTAGTGTCTCCAAGTAAGTCATCATAGTGGCCATCATACTAGTGTCTCCAAGTAAGTCATCATAGTGGCCATCATACTAGTGTCACCAAGTAAGTCATCATAGTGGCCATCATACTAGTGTCACCAAGTAAGTCACCATAGTGGTCATCATACTAGTGTCACCAAGTAAGTCACCATAGTGGCCATCATACTTGTGTCACCAAGTAAGTCACCATAGTGGTCATCATACTAGTGTCACCAAGTAAGTCATCATAGTGGCCATCATACTAGTGTCTCCAAGTAAGTCATCATAGTGGCCATCATACTAGTGTCACCAAGTAAGTCATCATAGTGGCCATCATACTAGTGTCTCCAAGTAAGTCATCATAGTGGCCATCATACTAGTGTCTCCAAGTAAGTCATCATAGTGGCCATCATACTAGTGTCTCCAAGTAAGTCATCATAGTGGCCATCATACTAGTGTCTCCAAGTAAGTCATTATAGTGGCCATCATACTAGTGTCACCAAGTAAGTCATCATAGTGGCCATCATACTAGTGTCTCCAAGTAAGTCATCTAGTGGCCATCATACTAGTGTCTCCAAGTAAGTCATCATAGTGGCCATCATACTAGTGTCACCAAGTAGGTCATCATAGTGGCCATCATACTAGTGTCACCAAGTAAGTCATCATAGTGGCCATCATACTAGTGTCTCCAAGTAAGTCATCTATTGGCCATCATACTAGTGTCTCCAAGTAAGTCATCATAGTGGCCATCATACTAGTGTCACCAAGTAAGTCATCATAGTGGCCATCATACTAGTGTCACCAAGTAAGTCATCATAGTGGCCATCATACTAGTGTCTCCAAGTAAGTCATCATAGTGGCCATCATACTAGTGTCACCAAGTAAGTCATCATAGTGGCCATCATACTAGTGTCTCCAAGTAAGTCATCATATTGGTCATCATACTTGTGTCACCAGGTAAGTCACCATAGTGGCCATCATACTAGTGTCTCCAAGTTAGTCATCACAGTGGCCATCATACTAGTGTCACCAATTAAGTCACCATAGTGGTCATCATACTAGTGTCACCAAGTAAGTCACCATAGTGGTCATCATACTAGTGTCACCAAGTAAGTCACCATAGTGGCCATCATACTTGTGTCACCAAGTAAGTCACCATAGTGGTCATCATACTAGTGTCACCAAGTAAGTCATCATAGTGGCCATCATACTAGTGTCTCCAAGTAAGTCATCATAGTGGCCATCATACTAGTGTCTCCAAGTAAGTCATCATAGTGGCCATCATACTAGTGTCTCCAAGTAAGTCATCATAGTGGCCATCATACTAGTGTCTCCAAGTAAGTCATTATAGTGGCCATCATACTAGTGTCTCCAAGTAAGTCATCATAGTGGCCATCATACTAGTGTCTCCAAGTAAGTCATCTAGTGGCCATCATACTAGTGTCTCCAAGTAAGTCATCATAGTGGCCATCATACTAGTGTCACCAAGTAAGTCATCATAGTGGCCATCATACTAGTGTCACCAAGTAAGTCATCATAGTGGCCATCATACTAGTGTCTCCAAGTAAGTCATCATAGTGGCCATCATACTAGTGTCACCAAGTAAGTCATCATAGTGGCCATCATACTAGTGTCTCCAAGTAAGTCATCATAGTGGTCATCATACTTGTGTCACCAAGTAAGTCACCATAGTGGTCATCATACTAGTGTCACCAAGTAAGTCATCATAGTGGCCATCATACTAGTGTCTCCAAGTAAGTCATCATAGTGGCCATCATACTAGTGTCACCAAGTAAGTCATCATAGTGGCCATCATACTAGTGTCTCCAAGTAAGTCATCATAGTGGCCATCATACTAGTGTCTCCAAGTAAGTCATCATAGTGGCCATCATACTAGTGTCTCCAAGTAAGTCATCATAGTGGCCATCATACTAGTGTCTCCAAGTAAGTCATTATAGTGGCCATCATACTAGTGTCACCAAGTAAGTCATCATAGTGGCCATCGTACTAGTGTCTCCAAGTAAGTCATCTAGTGGCCATCATACTAGTGTCTCCAAGTAAGTCATTATAGTGGCCATCATACTAGTGTCTCCAAGTAAGTCATCATAGTGGCCATCATACTAGTGTCTCCAAGTAAGTCATCTAGTAGCCATCACACTAGTGTCTCCAAGTAAGTCATCATAGTGGCCATCATACTAGTGTCTCCAAGTAAGTCATCATAGTGGCCATCATAATAGTGTCACCAAGTAAGTCATCATAGTGGCCATCATACTAGTGTCACCAAGTAAGTCATCATTGTGGCCATCATACTAGTGTCTCCAAGTAAGTCATCATAGTGGCCATCATACTAGTGTCTCCAAGTAAGCCATCATAGTGGCCATCATACTAGTGTCTCCAAGTAAGTCATCATAGTGGCCATCATACTAGTGTCACCAAGTAAGTCATCATAGTGGCCATCATACTAGTGTCTCCAAGTAAGTTATCATAGTGGCCATCATACTAGTGTCTCCAAGTAAGTCATTATAGTGGCCATCATACTAGTGTCTCCAAGTAAGTCATCATAGTGGCCATCATACTAGTGTCTCCAAGTAAGTTATCATAGTGGCCATCATACTGGTGTCTCCAAGTAAGTCATCATAGTGGCCATCATACTAGTGTCTCCAAGTAAGTCATCATAGTGGCCATCATACTAGTGTCTCCAAGTAAGTCATCATAGTGGCCATCATACTAGTGTCACCAAGTAAGTCATCATAGTGGTCATCATAGTGGCCATCATACTAGTGTCTCCAAGTAAGCCATCATAGTGGCCATCATACTAGTGTCTCCAAGTAAGTCATCATAGTGGCCATCATACTAGTGTCTCCAAGTAAGTCATCATAGTGGCCATCATACTAGTGTCTCCAAGTAAGTCATCATAGTGGCCATCATACTAGTGTCTCCAAGTAAGTCATCATAGTGGCCATCATACTAGTGTCACCAAGTAAGTCACCATACTGGTCATCATACTAGTGTCACCAAGTAAGTCATCATAGTGGCCAACATGCTAGTGTCACCAAGAAAGTCATCACAATAAAGCTCAACAACAATTGTCTGATTCAACGGAACAGTTGCATTATGTACAGTTTTTAATGCATTATCTTCAATTAATATTGTTATTTCATAATTAAGAATGCCTGGACGAAAGCAAACAAACAAAATTTTCCCACCTACTCGATTCTTAACGCGCAAGCCGCGCAGCCAGCTGGTTACCAACACTCGAACCTTGACTGCAATGAGTGCGCGTCACGCAGCTGTAGCAACTGTGCAGCCCTATATGTTCATTTCAACGATGATCAGTCTCAGAGAGCTGGTTCCCGTGTCACCTTCAGATCACGTGACACACAGAGGCCACCGCGTCACAAAGACGCTCAGGTTGCTCCGCTATATAAAGCCCAGGTGCTTTGTGGGTAGCGTCCCGCCGTGACGTCACCGAGTTATTTCGGGAGCTCCCGGGCGTTCAGTCATTGTGTGAGTGAGGTTGTGATGGTGTCCCTTGCGTCGGTTGTGGGGCGCAGGTTTATGTGATAAGCCCGACCGTAGGGTGAAGTCTAAAAGCTTTCCATGGTAATGGAGTTAATAATAAAATGACCGGCATCACTCATGGACAAGCCTAACCCCCACTTTGCCTCGGAGACCCCGCCACTGGTGGGTCTGTCTGGGTGGTCACAACAGAGAAACACGTGGATTACCAAAAGGATTAACAGCCCAGAGGCTCCATTAATGTCGAGCCTTAAACAATTTAAATTGTCCTTGTTGGCTTCGTTTGCGATAAGCATGGGGCCTACTGTGTGTGACCACCCTTGTCCGGCCGGCACATTGAGTATCTCTTAATACCCCCTTACCCGCTAGTTCTTTATTTATCGCCACCCCTTCCCTCACTGACCCCTTGGTTGCCAGTTTTATGGCCCTGCCGACCTTTGTCAACGATTCGGGTCAACATTTTGCCTATAACTCTTTATTCCTATTTCCCTTAATTGCTCAACTGGGATTTCTCACTTGTTCATCAGTTTTCGGGGACCCTTCCGCCAATCCTGCCCCCACTTCATTCAATCCTTTGCCCGGCCCCGTGACGAACTCCGATCGGACACTTTATTCACCGCTTTCCAACACTCCTAGATTATTATTCGAACCGAATAATAAATATCTAACCGGGAACAGAACGGATACGACATATTGGTCCTTATTCATATAGTGTTACACATTTCTCTTCTAAAAATGTTTTTCCTTATGGTTTTTTGTCGTTTGTTTGTCGGGAAAATCGTTTCAAAAGTTTCTACTTCGCGTTAAGTAGTTTTGTGTAGCACTGTATGGTTTACGAACCTCGACCCTGACCCTGACCCTGACCCTGACCCTGACTCCGACCCTGACGCTACCTGGCCCTGGCCCCGACCCCGACCCCGACCCCGACCCCGACCTGAACCTGAACCTGACCCTGACTCTGACTCTGACCCTAACCCTGACTCTGACCCTCACCCTCACCCTCACCCTCACCCTCACCCTCACCCTGACCCTGACCCTACCTGGCCCTGGCCCCGACCCCGACCCTGACTTGAACCTGACCCTGACCCAGAATCTGACCCTAACCCTGACCCTGACCCTGACCCTGACCCTGACCCTGACCTGTCCCGTTTCTGTCCACAGAGACTGACGTGACAGACAAGGGAGAGCCATTCACCTTCAACGATGTCTTCAGCTCGGAGTTCAAGCCAAGACACTTCTCCGCCCAGTGGATTGGCAGTAAGTAGAGAAAAACTACCGGCGGGACATATGCCAGATATATGTCCCAGATATTCTCATCAGATGCCATAAGTGATTTCTGGGTTAAGTGGGGGAAGCCAGTAAGGGGGCACCCCAAATGATCTGGTGCCCCCCCCCCCCCCCCCACGCCCCATGCCGAGCTCGAGACCGAGGAATATCAAGTCATTTGCCGGTTTCCCCTCAAGTTACGACAGGCCATTTCATCACTCAGAGGCTCGTTTAGGCCAGCTCTGGTAACGCCTCAAGCTGCTATTTATTATTGACGGTTGTAATGCTGCGCAGTAGCATAATCTTTATGTGTCAGTAGGCCTTGTGCGTCACAGTGTAATCGTAAAACGTATTCTACCCACATTACGTCATGTTTTAACCCGTATTACGTCATGTTCTAACCCACATTGCGTCATGTTCTAACCCGGCATGTTAACTAGTACAATAGCATTACATCTGAAGGCCTCTAAAATGCTGTATTTTGACCCAAACCGCACTGCTGCCCATGCAATCGGCAATCGTTGCCATGGCGACGCTGCATAGAACAATGAAACATGACGTCACGCACAAAAGAAAAGGCCCGCTTCCATGACTAGTTGCCTAGTTGCACGTGATATGTATCTTGGCAACATATATATGGTATAAAAAGGCGACTGGGCAACTATATGTGAACAGGCTTACGATTTGCGGACAGTCAGTCCCAAAATGCTTTACTTTTCTCGTTGTATGCGGAAATTAAAGCAAAGGAGCAGAAACAAGTCAACGAGTTAAATTTAAATTCAGCTCGTAATAATAGTAATAGCGCGAGTTTTACATGGCCTTAGGCATTTTATTGGCCCTTCATCAAGCTGTAGCAGCCCTTCATTTTATTATCCGATAATAAAAATTGGCGGGCTGCTACAGCTTGATGTCGGGCCAATAAAATGGCCTAACGCCCCGCAAACTCGCGCTATTGTCATATTGCGTCTTGTTCTAACCCACATTACGTCATGTTCTAACCCACATTGCGTCATGTTCTAACTCACATTGCGTCATGTTCTAACCCACATTGCGTCATGTTCTAACCCACATTGCGTCTTGTTCTAACCCACATTACGTCATGCTCTAACCCATACTACGTCATGTTCTAACCCAGATTACGTCATGTTCTAGCGTTAAAGCGTCATGCCCCTTCTTCTTCCAGAGAAGAACATCTATGTCTACCGTTCAAGGGAGGGCGAGGTCATGGAATACAACGCTGACCTCAACAAAACACAAGTTATCATGGACAATTCAACATTTGTGAGTCTGGGATTAGCTTTAATGTCACATAGCTCGACACGATCTGGATGCGCGTGCCGTTATGTAGTACACCAATACATATATATATCTGTGTCGTTTGCAACTAACATCGTTTGAAACTAAAATGAAAAATGCCGCAACCAATATATTTTTGATAACAAGTCGCCATTGCGTAGAATATGGCGTAGCAAGAACGGCTTCGGTTGTCGATATATTGTTTCAAAGATTAATTTATTGAGTTTTGCTTTTCAACCTTGCAGAGAGAATTAAATACAGATGATTACTTCGTGTCTGAAGATCTAAGATACGTTTTAATCGCATATGATTCTGAACGAGTAAGTACCACATCTGCTGTTAGGAGCAATTTGCAAAGGACCATGCATAGGTGATGTTATATGTTTGCAATGCATACGTCTGTAGTGTTATGATTCCCCTACCCGATCGAAATAACTGATAAACTGGTTGCTATTCACATCACAGCGGTTGAAAATGTGCGCGCTTTTTATTGGCATCTCCACCGAATATTTTAGATAATAAGATAATAGTCATATGGTCCTATTGGTTCAATGCGAAATGAGTTTATATAAGCACAGTCCCCAGTATCCTGCGTGACCCATAAAGCCAGTGTAGCGTGCGATATTTGTGATGAGATGGATGCATCTGGAACGAGAAGCAATGTCATCTGCATATTATCATCGCAAAAAATGTAGTCAATCTCACCCCGAGAGGTTATGAATTGTAAAGTTTGAAGCAGCGACTCTCAGAGTTGGGGGTGTGTTTACCGCGGACACAGCCAAGTAATTTCTTACATCTTACATGTGTTTTGTTGTTCCAGATTCACCGACATTCGTACCTAGCACGCTATGCAATCTACAATAGATACGCACAGAATCCAAATCAGTAAGTACACGTGCACTTAAGCAGTCTATATATTACAATGTAGAACCTCTCTCTCTACTTGAACTTCCATATTAATTTTTGAGCAGGTGTGACATGCGGAAGTGCATGCGGCAGCTGTCCCCCTTATATAAAATACATGATATTGAGACCCTCTCCGCTCTATGTGTTCGTACGTTACCATTATGGCAGATACAGGGGGGGGGGGCATCTCCGCATGGGGGACAGTCCCGCATACCACACCGGTCGTAAGCATTTCGAGCACAAACTGGACCCCCTACCCCTTTTCAACAAATTCCTTGATGGGCAGTGCCTGTTCGGGAGAATCATTTAGATATTAACAGTAGTCGATGGCGGGAGAGGGAATGGCATATTAGCACATCAACGATATTATAAGAATATATGTATTTGCGAACAAACAGTATGATCAATACTTACACGAGACGTCTTGCGTGACAGAAGATGTATGGTCAATGCTATACTGTAAGAGTGATGGGGCCACGTCACGTGGTACCCGCTCGCGTTCCCTCTGGCCATGGGATACATACCACCTCCCCTGACGCCGTGTTTTGTGGCTTGCTGCCCACAGGAAGCTGATTCCCTTCCCCCAGGGAGTCTCCGAGGACTGGAGCAACCGGAGGCTGCAGTACGCAGGCTGGTCAGAGTCAGGAAGCTCCCTGGTAACTATGGCAACCCGCCCCCCAACAAATCAATGTGGTCGTATGCATCGTGTGAATATATTATGGCTTTCTCTTGTTAGGGTGAAGATTGATATCACGTGTGTGACGTCGAAGTGTTACCCCGACCGTGGGGGACGTTCTTCCATTGCTTCGGCATAGCTCACGGCAGTAGGCTATTTACGCTATAGCCCCTTTGCCCCACGTGAAATGTAACCATCTTAATTATGTTTCATACGCGAAAATTGAATCTAATCGAAGATGTATTTTGCAGTTTGGCATCAGATATATCGCTGTTTATTATTTAGTGTGCTACTAGTATCGGGCCGGACGAACTGATTCGATCTTGATTAATTAGAAGCCATGATATTTTTGAACTATGTTTTCGAGTTCGATCGAGGTCAAAGGCGTGAACTGATTTGAGCTTTGGCCTCGTGGTAGTTTGAATTATTGTTTCGCTTAACCCTTCCATTGTGCTCATACGACAATGGAATGTTTACATTTTTCAAATTCTGCATCGAAAACACAAAATTTAACCTCAACAATCCTCTAAAACTATCGTGACCCCAGCACCGTTGAGGTCAACTGTGAGGTTGGCGGTTACGCGGGGCAGAGGTCCATGTGAGGAACGAGCTCCCTCTGCTAGGAGAGTGACCTGACGTAAGACTTACGCCTTCTATTTACGACAAAACTCCCGCACCCAGGATTTTGCCAGGATAAGGGGGGGGGGGGGGTGGGTGGGGAGCACAGATCGGCAAAGGGGGTGCACGCATCATTCTAGTGTCTAAATGCCGCCGCCTTGACCTTTGTACGCTCGTGCGCCCTGTGCACCCCCCCCCCCTCCCTCCCCGATCCGCCACTGTGAGTTCTAACATGGAAACAGTTATGCTATTGCAGCTATGTATTACATACACATCTCACACTAGGACTTCTATAAACCGCATGTGCTTGAGACTGAGCGATACTTGCGATTTGCATAACTTGATAAAGGTTATAAGGAGAATGAGTTCGGGACTTTCCGGAGAAAGGTCCGGTCTTGACTTAGCTTTACTCCGGGTTCATTGCCCGGAGGGAGGGGGGGGGGGCACTGTTATACAAATCTGGTGGGGGGCGGTTCCGCGGGTGCCCCTTTATGCCTGAGAGAACGGACATTTGTGATGAAAAAGATACCCCTATAGAGCGGATATTTTAAAACTTGCGACCGTGGGCGGGGAGGGGGGGGGGAGCTCTTAAAATGTGCGTTCATAGAGCAGGTTGCCTCGCAAAATTCCCCTTCCAAGCGTAGTTGGGCGGTAAAAGGCCCCGACCGAGCGGAATTTCGCGGTAAAATGCCCCGACCGAGCGGAATTTGGCGGTAAAACGCCAGGAACGAGCGGATTTTGGTATTAAAAAAGTGCCCCCCGCCGGGGGGTTCGTTTGAGGGAGGTTCTACCACAGATGGACAATCTTTGGTTCTACTGTGTATTTACCAATCAATGACACACAAAAACAACACGTAGTATTGATTCACCTCAAGTAGTACGTTTTTCCCCACATCATCAAATGACCATAAATTTGCATCACGTCAACATAATTATTATTGGCGCTGGCAATGTTGCCACCCTGCAGACAGACATGTGTCCCCATGTGGGGAGAACTATTGCACACTAGTGGGGGAACTATTATTATTAGGACACATAAATCCGCAGTGACATGATAAACCATTAAAAATCATGACAAACCATGATAAACCATAACAACCCATGACAACCCATGAGAAACCATGACAAACCATGACAAACCCAACAGATACATGTGCAGACCGTATATTACGGGTACCATTGTGTGGTGTGTATTCTGAAAGGATCACATGTGGCAAGGGATGCACATGGAGACTGGGTCGAGACTAAAGCGCCAGTTGCCAAACAGTGGGCTGTTCATAGACGTATCATGCAAAGCCCAAAGAAACATGTTCAACGCCTGTTTCAATGTCATGTCTCGAACCTGTTCAACCCTGTTTCATCGTGTGTGACAAAGCCAGCATTTCAAACTATTTCCCAAAGCGAGCTTTAAAACATTTATCAAAACCAGATTCAAATGTTTCCACAAACCTATTTTCACCCTGATTAAATGCACACTTTAAAACCTGTTCGAGACCGGACCTAAAGTAAAGCATTTGGTACAGATTTCCAACCGCATATGGTTTTTATGTACTGCATGGCCACTTTTTCCTACAATAAAAAAAACATCAAGCATATTATGACATATAGAGATGTATAGATATTTGTTTCAGACCTTTGTGTACAACAACAACCTGTACTACCAGACGGACCCCTTCACCACCCTAAGTGAGATAACAAGCACAGGGGGAGAAAATATATACAACGGCATCGCTGATTGGCTGTATGAAGGTCAGTTCATGCCGGAGTCCATTCACACCGCTATTGCTGGAGTCCTGTGTGGCTGCTAAGAACAAGCTGTGGGTCATTTCACTAAGAGTTACGAGCCCGAAGCCATAACTTTTTCATGGTAATTTAACGATTGGTGTTAAGTTTACTCGCAGCGACATTAGCGTCAGGAGTACGCACCAGGTGGGGATTATGAACATCGAGGTATGATGTTATTTTTTTTTCGTGCGAAACTTACGACAGTAATTATAATTATGCGTCCAGCTCCGCAATGAAATTGGTCACTAAAAGTCATCATGTTTGCCTAGCAAAGGTTAGTCTAAGACATCATATAAATTCGAAGTATTTTGTCTAAGAAATATTAGAAAAGTCATCGTAAAAATTCGACGTAAAGTATTCAACATTACAAACGTTGGACATGGTACAATAGTAAAATATAAGCCACTGTCTATTAAATATTAAAATATAAGCCTCTGTCTATTAAATATTAAAATAGAAGCCACTGTCTGTTACATATGAAAATAGAAGCCACTGTCTATTAAATATTAAAACATAAGCCACTGTCTATTAAATATTAAAACATAAGCCACTGTCTATTAAATATTAAAATATATGCCACTGTCTATTAAATATTTAGATACAAGCCACCGTCTATTAAATATTAAAACAGAAGCCACTGTCTATTATATATTACAGTATAAGCCACTGTCTATTAAGTATTAAAATATAAGCCACTGCCTATTAAATATTAAAATATAAGCCACTGTCTATTAAATATTAAAATACAAGCCACTGTCTATTAAATATCAAAATATATGCCACTGTCTATTAAATATTTAGATACAAGCCACTGTCTATTGAATATTAAAATATAAGCCACTGTCTTTTGCCACCGTCTATTAAATATTAAAATATAAGCCGCTGTCTATTGACACTGTCTATAAATATAAATATGTAAGCCACCGCCTAATAAAAATTAAAATATAGGCCACTGCCTATTAAATATTAAAATATAAGCCACTGCCTATTAAATATTAAAATATAAGCTACTGTCTATTAAATATTAAAACATAAGCCCCTGTCTGTGAACCACGTTCTCTCTGTCCTCAGAGGAGATTCTGCACGGGTTCGTGGCTCACTGGTGGTCCCCGGACAGTGCATACATCAGCTACGCTCAGTTTGACGACACGGACGTCCCAGTGTACGAGTTCCCCTACTATGGGGAGGGTACGGACATCTACGGCGGCATGCAGGCCATCTCTTACCCCAAGGTCAGTCACTGTAGGGTGTATAGCCCCCAAGGTCAGTCACTGTACGGTGCATAACCCCCAAGGTCAGTCAGTGTAGGGTGTATAGCCCCCAAGGTCAGTCACTGCAGGGTGTATAGCCCCCAAGGTCAGTCACTGGAGGGTGTATAGCCCCCAAGGTCAGTCACTGGAGGGTGTATAGCCCCAACGATCAGTTACGGTAGGGGATCTCCTACCCCAAGGTCAGTCAATGTAGGGGATTTCCCAACCCAAGGTCAGTCACTGTAGTGGATCTCCTACCCCAAGGTCAGTCGCTGTAGGGGATATCCTACCCCAAGGTCAGTCACTGTAGGGTATATACCTCCAAGGTCAGTCACTGTAGGGTATCTCCTATACAAAGGTCAGTCACTGTAGGGTCTATACCTCCAAGGTCAGTCACTGTAGGGGATCTCCCATCCCAATGTCAGTCACAGTTGGATGTAAGCCAAGGTCAGTAAAGACACTCCATTTCCTGTACCACTGTCAGTCAAAGCGCCTCATCTCCTATCCCCAAGGTCAGTAACATCACAGCATCTCCTAACCCCAAGGTCAGTCACATCACTGCGCCTCCAAACCCCAAGGTCAGTCAAATTTTTCATTTCTGTCGATGAGGGAATGTTGGCGTAGAATATCAATGGGCGGTGTTTGCGCCTGGCAGGTGATGGTAAAGTGCAACGATGCCAATATCATAATGACCTCGAGAACTATCGATTCTAACAAATATGCCCGCAAGCCCCACCACCTACTTCTCCCGGGATTGAAAGTTGGTGGTGTCTGACTGTGATACCATATTCATCCAACCCTGATCCATTTTAGTCGTGTTTTCATGTATGTAAGTTTAGTTGATGACCTTGATGCTTGTACCTCTGTGACCGACTTGAAATTCGTGTTAAATACGATACAAACTGACATGGCAGCGTGACCCAATAGGAGCCAATCACGTCGAACGTCTTACACAAGGGAGACTGGTTTGTTATGGGCGCATTATGATGTGACTTCTTTTAATCATAGAGGTTTTATATATACATGTAGGTTATACGTTTATTATATACGTTTACGACACTTGAGGGCAAAGGACTGAAGTAAAAAAGGAAACTTGCCAACACATATCATAGTTATTTCAGATTAAGTGTCCCAATCCAATTTCTATGAAACTGTTTCGTTTGTTTCCACTCCAATGCAACGGTAATTATGTGTTTGTCTTGTTGCGTTTGTTATGTTGTAACGACATCAATGGCAAAATGATTACTCTATCATACGCAGTCTATCAGTAATATATATGATAGGTGTAACAGTTAGTGTGTAACATTTCTTTCATTAAATGTCGGCTCTCGTCGCGGATGCACCATAGTATATTACCATAAGCCGTCATCAGTGAGATATGACATGTATAACATGATATATCATGACCTGTAACTCCTTCAGGCTGGAGACAAGGGAAGCAACATTAACCCAAAGGTGAAGGTGTTTGTGGTGGACACGGCCAACCCTAGAGCCTCCCACAAGGTCTTGAGTCCTCCCAACGACTTGGCCGATCAGTGAGTATCCGATCCCGCCCCTCTCGCGGCCAGACCCCGACACCCCCCACCCCCCCGCCCGCCCACGCCCCCAGCCCCCCACGCCTACCTCTAGCCTGGGGTATCGCTAGCCGCTCGCCATTTTTTTTTAATATGCGTAGGCTCAAGTTAACTCAGTCAGTTTTTGGACAGGACCAGATTTGCCGACAATCTAGTTATAAGCAATATCAAACATCTGTGTGAAAAACATTGCTCTTAACAAAGCCGTTAAAGATGTTGGCGATGAACAGAAAGTTCAAGACATCTAAATAACATTAAAATACCTTAACTAACAGACGACGAAGCACGCTATTAATCTATTAATTTCATTCGTGAAAGTGAGGTTGGCGGGGAAGACGTTTTAAAACCGGTGTCAATGAAGCCGAAAGTAGCAGTTCCGCTCAGCGGTTATTTGTATTTTGAACTAAATACCGAAACTAGCCGGATATGTCCGAGGAGCGGACACCTGCCGAGCAATGTGTTTGTTATATCTTCGACTGTGAAGTGCTGTTGTCGCCGTGTCTGTACCATTTGATATCTACTCCAGGGAACATTATGTGATGTCAGTGGTCTGGCAGGACGACAACCACGTGATGGTCACGTGGTCCAACAGGGCGCAGAACAAGTCCATTGTCACACTGTGTGACGCCAAGTCTGCGGACTGCCA
The DNA here is from genome assembly GCA_964019135.1 of Arenicola marina. NCBI lineage: Eukaryota > Metazoa > Annelida > Polychaeta > Arenicolidae > Arenicola > Arenicola marina. Next base: position 1,404,452 of record OZ025265.1, on the reverse strand, counting down.
CGATGTAAGTGGGGGAGATACCCTGTCCGTTATACTGTCCGGTACACTGTCCATGTCTGCGGACTGCCACGATGTAAGTGGGGGAGATACCCTGTCCGTTATACTGTCCGGTACACTGTCCATGTCTGCGGACTGCCACGATGTAAGTGGGGGAGATACCCTGTCCGTTATACTGTCCGGTACACTGTCCATGTCTGCGGACTGCCACGATGTAAGTGGGGGAGATACCCTGTCCGTTATACTGTCCGGTACACTGTCCATGTCTGCGGACTGCCACGATGTAAGTGGGGAAGATACCCTGTCCGTTATACTGTCCGGTACACTGTCCATGTCTGCGGACTGCCACGATGTAAGTGGGGGAGATACCCTGTCCGTTATACTGTCCGGTACACTGTCCATGTCTGCGGACTGCCACGATGTAAGTGGGGGAGATACCCTGTCCGTTATACTGTCCGGTACACTGTCCATGTCTGCGGACTGCCACGATGTAAGTGGGGGAGATACCCTGTCCGTTATACTGTCCGGTACACTGTCCATGTCTGCGGACTGCCACGATGTAAGTGGGGGAGATACCCTGTCCGTTATACTGTCCGGTACACTGTCCATGTCTGCGGACTGCCACGATGTAAGTGGGGGAGATACCCTGTCCGTTATACTGTCCGGTACACTGTCCATGTCTGCGGACTGCCACGATGTAAGTGGGGGAGATACCCTGTCCGTTATACTGTCCGGTACACTGTCCATGTCTGCGGACTGCCACGATGTAAGTGGGGGAGATACCCTGTCCGTTATACTGTCCGGTACACTGTCCATGTCTGCGGACTGCCACGATGTAAGTGGGGGAGATACCCTGTCCGTTATACTGTCCGGTACACTGTCCATGTCTGCGGACTGCCACGATGTAAGTGGGGGAGATACCCTGTCCGTTATACTGTCCGGTACACTGTCCATGTCTGCGGACTGCCACGATGTAAGTGGGGGAGATACCCTGTCCGTTATACTGTCCGGTACACTGTCCATGTCTGCGGACTGCCACGATGTAAGTGGGGGAGATACCCTGTCCGTTATACTGTCCGGTACACTGTCCATGTCTGCGGACTGCCACGATGTAAGTGGGGGAGATACCCTGTCCGTTATACTGTCCGGTACACTGTCCATGTCTGCGGACTGCCACGATGTAAGTGGGGGAGATACCCTGTCCGTTATACTGTCTGGTACACTGTCCATGTTACGCTGTCCGATCACATTTCCCCATCAACAGTCCCACTGCATAAGAGTCATTAGCCATTCATAATTCATATATTTGTGCTGAAGATTTTATGCTTGATGCGAATAATGTGTAAGGCATCCAAGTTGCACAGTCATTGCTGATTATCTAGCGGCACAGCTCACCCGATATAATTGTATTCCAGAACTTGGTTGAAATGAGCAAGGAAGGAAAAGGATGGGTGCAATTCGTAAGTAATGACAAGATTTCGTGTGTAGTGTCTGCGCTCTACACTAAGCCATAAATACAGAAAAGTGTACCACTTGAACCATCAATAACAGTAACAACTATGCTACATTTATGTCATTTGTATTTACAAAAGGAATAATTATAATTGATCGGGGAAGTTCGATCCTATTCATTACATTTGGAATGAATTTTGGACTTGTACTACGTACTGTCCTCTGCTGGCCGACAGCTGGGTGTTTGACAGCTCGGTACTTCTCGTCCATGGCCTCTCAAGCTCGTAGCACTATAGTATTCGTAATCACAATGGCATGTTAACTTCAATTCGGCACATTCTTGATTCTAAAATCGCATTTGTATAATGAAAATGTTAGGGTTTTCAATCTCTTCAATCTTGTACTTTGCCTTAACAAAGGAGAGCTTAACGTATGGATATTGAAGAGGGTCCCGGGTGTACTGTAAGTCTGCCTCCCTCTCTGCAGCCAACTCCTCGCTTCATAGAAGGTGGTCAGACCTACCTCACCATCCTACCGGAACGAGACGGTAGCCATGGATACTTCAAACATATTGCCATGGTAACGGCCCCGGTAAGTATCATGATAAATGATTTAAATCATTTTTAAGTCATACACATTTCATCCTTCGGGATTATATATGTGTTTATTCATTTATTAATTTACTGTAATAATGATGTGGAAATGCGAATATCTGTACCCAGCGCCATCTGGTGAGTCGCACCTAGCGCCGTGCGGCGAGTCGCACAAACAGCGGTCATTGGGTGCTGGCCTCTGATTATCATCGTGCCACAGTTCCACAAATCCTACCCCGGTTGAATCATAATGACGCGTATTTTCCGGTACCATTGAGTTCCTATAGCGCATGGAATGACTAGACGCCATGTTGGTTTTAGTTGAAGTTTATTTTGGCGTCAACCACAGCCAGTGGCCTAGTTCACGTACATAGCCGGCTAAAATCCCCCATCATTTACATGGTAACTTTAGTCGACTAAGCCTTTTTGTCGGCTAAACTACGTTCGTGAAATCCACCGCAGACATGCGCGTTAGAACTTCAGTTTATAAATTATGGTCCTCGCTGGAAGTCGCCCATTATAACATGAGTTTAACCTGTGTGTGTCTGGATGACAGCACGACGGAGAGAGGGGGCGGAAGTCGTTCGTCACCCAGGGAACGTGGGACGTCATGGAAATGTCTGGCTTCGACGAGGAACACAAACAAGTGTAAGTCAACTCCGCGCTCAGTTATTGTTTATTCCGCTAAATTATTACGGCAGTTAACACATTGTTCAGACAAAGATGCCTCACATTTTACAAGTGATTTATACACGTGTCTTTCATATTAATACAATTGTTTACTTGAACAATATTTAGCATTTGTGAAAACCTCATTTCTTTCTGTGCACGTTTTTGACCTATGCTTTGAGTTAATTTTACCTACGATTCAAATTAATTTGACATAATCTTTCGAGTTAGTTTGACCTATGTTTCGAGTTAACTTAACCTATGGTTTGACTTAATTTGTTTTGTGCTTTGAGAACGTTCTGCACTTCCTGCCGAATGCTGATATTAATGGTGAATTAAACACCTGGTTCACGATCTCATGTCTCTTCTTTAGTTACTTCATCGGCACCAACAACGACCCACGACACCGACATTTGATGCACGTCGGCATCGCTGACGGCGACGCCACTATCCTCACGCCACAGTGCGTCACCTGTGGCGTCGACAAGGAGTGTCAGTACGTCTCGACGTCATTCAGTCACAGCGGCCGCTACTACCTGCTGGAGTGTCAGGGGCCCGGTGTGCCCTCCTATACCCTCCGCAGTACCAGGGACAACAGAGGTAAGACACTACTACCTGCTGGAGTGTCAGGGGCCCGGGGTGCCCTCCTATACCCTCCGCAGTACCAGGGACAACAGAGGTAAGACACTACTACCTGCTGGAGTGTCAGGGGCCCGGGGTGCCCACCTATACCCTCCGCAGTACCAGGGACCACAGAGGTAAGGCACTACTACCTGCTGGAGTGTCAGGGGCCCGGGGTGCCCACCTATACCCTCCGCAGTACCAGGGACAACAGAGGTAAGGCACTACTACCTGCTGGAGTGTCAGGGGCCCGGGGTGCTCTCCTATACCCTCCGCAGTACCAGGGACAACAGAGGTAAGGCACTACTACCTGCTGGAGTGTCAGGGGCCCGGGGTGCCCACCTATACCCTCCGCAGCACCAGGGACAACAGAGGTAAGGCACTACTACCTGCTGGAGTGTCAGGGGCCCGGGGTGCCCACCTATACCCTCCGCAGCACCAGGGACAACAGAGGTAAGGCACTACTACCTGCTGGAGTGTCAGGGGCCCGGGGTGCCCACCTATACCCTCCGCAGTACCAGGGACAACAGAGGTAAGGCACTACTACCTGCTGGAGTGTCAGGGGCCCGGGGTGCCCTCCTATACCCTCCGCAGTACCAGGGACAACAGAGGTAAGGCAGTACTACCTGCTGGAATGTCAGGGGCCCGGGGTGCCCACCTATACCCTCCGCAGTACCAGGGACAACAGAGGTAAGGCACTACTACCTGCTGGAGTGTCAGGGGCCCGGGGTGCCCTCCTATACCCTCCGCAGCACCAGGGACAACAGAGGTAAGGCACTACTACCTGCTGGAGTGTCAGGGGCCCGGGGTGCCCACCTATACCCTCCGCAGTACCAGGGACAACAGAGGTAAGGCACTACTACCTGCTGGAGTGTCAGGGGCCCGGGGTGCCCTCCTATACCCTCCGCAGTACCAGGGACAACAGAGGTAAGGCACTACTACCTGCTGGAGTGTCAGGGGCCCGGGGTGCCCACCTATACCCTCCGCAGTACCAGGGACAACAGAGGTAAGGCACTACTACCTGCCGGAGTGTCAGGGGCCCGGGGTGCCCACCTATACCCTCCGCAGTACCAGGGACAACAGAGGTAAGGCACTACTACCTGCTGGAGTGTCAGGGGCCCGGGGTGCCCACCTATACCCTCCGCAGCACCAGGGACAACAGAGGTAAGGCACTACTACCTGCTGGAGTGTCAGGGGCCCGGGGTGCCCTCCTATACCCTCCGCAGTACCAGGGACAACAGAGGTAAGGCACTACTACCTGCTGGAGCGTCAGTGGCCCGGGGTGCCCACCTATACCCTCCGCAGTACCAGGGACAACAGAGGTAAGGCACTACTACCTGCTGGAGTGTCAGGGGCCCGGGGTGCCCACCTATACCCTCCGCAGTACCAGGGACAACAGAGGTAAGGCACTACTACCTGCTGGAGTGTCAGGGGCCCGGGGTGCCCTTCTATACCCTCCGCAGTACCAGGGACAACAGAGGTAAGGCACTACTACCTGCTGGAGTGTCAGGGGCCCGGGGTGCCCACCTATACCCTCCGCAGTACCAGGGACAACAGAGGTAAGGCACTACTACCTGCTGGAGTGTCAGGGGCCCGGGGTGCCCTCCTATACCCTCCGCAGCACCAGGGACAACAGAGGTAAGGCACTACTACCTGCTGGAGTGTCAGGGGCCCGGGGTGCTCTCCTATACCCTCCGCAGTACCAGGGACAACAGAGGTAAGACACTACTACCTGCTGGAGTGTCAGGGGCCCGGGGTGCCCACCTATACCCTCCGCAGTACCAGGGACAACAGAGGTAAGGCACTACTACCTGCTGGAGTGTCAGGGGCCCGGGGTGCCCTACTATACCCTCCGCAGCACCAGGGACAACAGAGGTAAGGCACTACTACCTGCTGGAGTGTCAGGGGCCCGGGGTGCCCACCTATACCCTCCGCAGTACCAGGGACAACAGAGGTAAGGCACTACTACCTGCTGGAGTGTCAGGGGCCCGGGGTGCCCACCTATACCCTCCGCAGTACCAGGGACAACAGAGGTAAGGCACTACTACCTGCTGGAGTGTCAGGGGCCCGGGGTGCCCTACTATACCCTCCGCAGCACCAGGGACAACAGAGGTAAGACACTACTACCTGTTGGAGTGTCAAGGGCCCGGGGTGCCCACCTATACCCTCCGCAGTACCAGGGACAACAGAGGTAAGGCAGTACTACCTGCTGGAGTGTCAGGGGCCCGGGGTGCCCACCTATACCCTCCGCAGTACCAGGGACAACAGAGGTAAGGCACTACTACCTGCTGGAGTGTCAGGGGCCCGGGGTGCCCACCTATACCCTCCGCAGTACCAGGGACAGCAGAGGTAAGGCACTACTACCTGCTGGAGTGTCAGGGGCCCGGGGTGCCCACCTATACCCTCCGCAGCACCAGGGACAACAGAGGTAAGGCACTACTACCTGCTGGAGTGTCAGGGGCCCGGGGTGCCCACCTATACCCTCCGCAGCACCAGGGACAACAGAGGTAAGGCACTACTACCTGCTGGAGTGTCAGGGGCCCGGGGTGCCCACCTATACCCTCCGCAGTACCAGGGACAACAGAGGTAAGACACTACTACCTGCTGGAATGTCAGGGGCCCGGGGTGCCCACCTATACCCTCCGCAGTACCAGGGACAACAGAGGTAAGGCACTACTACCTGCTGGAGTGTCAGGGGCCCGGGGTGCCCACCTATACCCTCCGCAGTACCAGGGACAACAGAGGTAAGGCACTACTACCTGCTGGAGTGTCAGGGGCCCGGGGTGCCCACCTATACCCTCCGCAGCACCAGGGACAACAGAGGTAAGGCACTACTACCTGCTGGAGTGTCAGGGGCCCGGGGTGCCCTCCTATACCCTCCGCAGTACCAGGGACAACAGAGGTAAGGCACTACTACCTGCTGGAGCGTCAGTGGCCCGGGGTGCCCACCTATACCCTCCGCAGTACCAGGGACAACAGAGGTAAGGCACTACTACCTGCTGGAGTGTCAGGGGCCCGGGGTGCCCTCCTATACCCTCCGCAGTACCAGGGACAACAGAGGTAAGGCACTACTACCTGCTGGAGTGTCAGGGGCCCGGGGTGCCCTCCTATACCCTCCGCAGTACCAGGGACAACAGAGGTAAGGCACTACTACCTGCTGGAGTGTCAGGGGCCCGGGGTGCCCTCCTATACCCTCCGCAGCACCAGGGACAACAGAGGTAAGGCACTACTACCTGCTGGAGTGTCAGGGGCCCGGGGTGCCCTCCTATACCCTCCGCAGTACCAGGGACAACAGAGGTAAGGCACTACTACCTGCTGGAGTGTCAGGGGCCCGGGGTGCCCTCCTATACCCTCCGCAGCACCAGGGACAACAGAGGTAAGGCACTACTACCTGCTGGAGTGTCAGGGGCCCGGGGTGCCCTCCTATACCCTCCGCAGTACCAGGGACAACAGAGGTAAGGCACTACTACCTGCTGGAGTGTCAGGGGCCCGGGGTGCCCTCCTATACCCTCCGCAGTACCAGGGACAACAGAGGTAAGACACTACTACCTGCTGGAGTGTCAGGGGCCCGGGGTGCCCACCTATACCCTCCGCAGTACCAGGGACAACAGAGGTAAGGCACTACTACCTGCTGGAGTGTCAGGGGCCCGGGGTGCTCTCCTATACCCTCCGCAGCACCAGGGACAACAGAGGTAAGGCACTACTACCTGCTGGAGTGTCAGGGGCCCGGGGTGCCCACCTATACCCTCCGCAGTACCAGGGACAACAGAGGTAAGGCACTACTACCTGCTGGAGTGTCAGGGGCCCGGGGTGCCCTCCTATACCCTCCGCAGTACCAGGGACAACAGAGGTAAGACACTACTACCTGCTGGAGTGTCAGGGGCCCGGGGTGCCCACCTATACCCTCCGCAGTACCAGGGACAACAGAGGTAAGGCACTACTACCTGCTGGAGTGTCAGGGGCCCGGGGTGCCCTCCTATACCCTCCGCAGTACCAGGGACAACAGAGGTAAGACACTACTACCTGCTGGAGTGTCAGGGGCCCGGGGTGCCCACCTATACCCTCCGCAGTACCAGGGACAACAGAGGTAAGGCACTACTACCTGCTGGAGTGTCAGGGGCCCGGGGTGCCCTCCTATACCCTCCGCAGTACCAGGGACAACAGAGGTAAGACACTACTACCTGCTGGAGTGTCAGGGGCCCGGGGTGCCCACCTATACCCTCCGCAGTACCAGGGACAACAGAGGTAAGGCACTACTACCTGCTGGAGTGTCAGGGGCCCGGGGTGCTCTCCTATACCCTCCGCAGCACCAGGGACAACAGAGGTAAGGCACTACTACCTGCTGGAGTGTCAGGGGCCCGGGGTGCCCACCTATACCCTCCGCAGTACCAGGGACAACAGAGGTAAGGCACTACTACCTGCTGGAGTGTCAGGGGCCCGGGGTGCCCACCTATACCCTCCGCAGTACCAGGGACAACAGAGGTAAGACACTACTACCTGCTGGAGTGTCAGGGGCCCGGGGTGCCCACCTATACCCTCCGCAGTACCAGGGACAACAGAGGTAAGGCACTACTACCTGCTGGAGTGTCAGGGGCCCGGGGTGCTCTCCTATACCCTCCGCAGCACCAGGGACAACAGAGGTAAGGCACTACTACCTGCTGGAGTGTCAGGGGCCCGGGGTGCCCACCTATACCCTCCGCAGTACCAGGGACAACAGAGGTAAGGCACTACTACCTGCTGGAGTGTCAGGGGCCCGGGGTGCCCTCCTATACCCTCCGCAGCACCAGGGACAACAGAGGTAAGGCACTACTACCTGCTGGAGTGTCAGGGGCCCGGGGTGCCCTCCTATACCCTCCGCAGCACCAGGGACAACAGAGGTAAGACACTACTACCTGCTGGAGTGTCAGGGGCCCGGGGTGCCCACCTATACCCTCCGCAGTACCAGGGACAACAGAGGTAAGGCACTACTACCTGCTGGAGTGTCAGGGGCCCGGGGTGCCCACCTATACCCTCCGCAGTACCAGGGACAACAGAGGTAAGGCACTACTACCTGCTGGAGTGTCAGGGGCCCGGGGTGCCCTCCTATACCCTCCGCAGTACCAGGGACAACAGAGGTAAGGCACTACTACCTGCTGGAGTGTCAGGGGCCCGGGGTGCCCACCTATACCCTCCGCAGCACCAGGGACAACAGAGGTAAGGCACTACTACCTGCTGGAGTGTCAGGGGCCCGGGGTGCCCTCCTATACCCTCCGCAGTACCAGGGACAACAGAGGTAAGGCACTACTACCTGCTGGAGTGTCAGGGGCCCGGGGTGCCTTCCTATACCCTCCGCAGTACCAGGGACAACAGAGGTAAGGCACTACTACCTGCTGGAGTGTCAGGGGCCCGGGGTGCCCTCCTATACCCTCCGCAGTACCAGGGACAACAGAGGTAAGACACTACTACCTGCTGGAGTGTCAGGGGCCCGGGGTGCCCTCCTATACCCTCCGCAGTACCAGGGACAACAGAGGTAAGGCACTACTACCTGCTGGAGTGTCAGGGGCCCGGGGTGCCCACCTATACCCTCCGCAGTACCAGGGACAACAGAGGTAAGGCACTACTACCTGCTGGAGTGTCAGGGGCCCGGGGTGCCCTCCTATACCCTCCGCAGCACCAGGGACAACAGAGGTAAGGCACTACTACCTGCTGGAGTGTCAGGGGCCCGGGGTGCCCACCTATACCCTCCGCAGTACCAGGGACAACAGAGGTAAGGCACTACTACCTGCTGGAGTGTCAGGGGCCCGGGGTGCCCACCTATACCCTCCGCAGCACCAGGGACAACAGAGGTAAGGCACTACTACCTGCTGGAGTGTCAGGGGCCCGGGGTGCCCTCCTATACCCTCCGCAGTACCAGGGACAACAGAGGTAAGGCACTACTACCTGCTGGAGTGTCAGGGGCCCGGGGTGCCCACCTATACCCTCCGCAGTACCAGGGACAACAGAGGTAAGGCACTACTACCTGCTGGAGTGTCCGGGGCCCGGGGTGCCCACCTATAGCCTCCGCAGTACCAGGGACAACAGAAGTAAGACACTACTACCTGCTGGAGTGTCAGGGGCCCGGGGTGCCCTCCTATACCCTCCGCAGTACCAGGGACAACAGAGGTAAGGCACTACTACCTGCTGGAGTGTCAGGGGCCCGGGGTGCCCTCCTATACCCTCCGCAGCACCAGGGACAACAGAGGTAAGGCACTACTACCTGCTGGAGTGTCAGGGGCCCGGGGTGCCCTCCTATACCCTCCGCAGCACCAGGGACAACAGAGGTAAGGCACTACTACCTGCTGGAGTGTCCGGGGCCCGGGGTGCCCACCTATACCCTCCGCAGTACCAGGGACAACAGAGGTAAGGCACTACTACCTGCTGGAGTGTCAGGGGCCCGGGGTGCCCTCCTATACCCTCCGCAGTACCAGGGACAACAGAGGTAAGGCACTACTACCTGCTGGAGTGTCAGGGGCCCGGGGTGCCCTCCTATACCCTCCGCAGTACCAGGGACAACAGAGGTAAGGCACTACCACCTGCTGGAGTGTCAGGGGCCCGGGGTGCCCACCTATACCCTCCGCAGTACCAGGGACAACAGAGGTAAGGCACTACTACCTGCCGGAGTGTCAGGGGCCCGGGGTGCCCTCCTATACCCTCCGCAGCACCAGGGACAACAGAGGTTATGTTCGCCATTAACCTGCTTTATTAATATATTTAATAAATATCCCAATTCCTGGACGAAGAAAGTGCCGCAGAGATGTCTTTTTATGACAATTTCTAACGCTGTTCTCAACTGTTAGATTGTTGCCATTATTTCCGTGAGACACCATGTGTGTATCGATGACGTCATATCCGACAGCCATCGTGGTGGAGGACAACGCTGACATCAGAGCGAGGCTGGAGAAGAAGGCACTCCCCATGATCATGTATGAGGAAATCGAGGTGGCAGACGGACACAGTGAGTGATGGAGTAGAGCGGTCTAGGGATTGGGTGGCATTGAGAGTGATATAAGATCCTGAAGGTATCTGACTGTATGATGAGCCGTATATTGTGATAGGGCAGGTTTCCACAATGTGCCCAAATTGTCCATACGAAAAGATACAAATTGCTTCAACTCCACCCATCTGGTTGGTATACGGGCGTAGGTTGAAGAATTGCCTTGTGTCGCCGGAGTTTCTTCTCTTAATAGTATGATAACGTATCCAGTTAAATAGCTTACTTTGCGACAAGTTACAAGCTGATCAGCCGCGTGTAATTTTCTTTCAGAAATCTGGGCCAAAGTGCTGCTGCCGCCTTCCCTGAACCGGGACCACATCACACAGTATCCGGTTCTCGTGTACACGTGAGTGCCAAGCGTAGATCCGGGCAGATCGTATATTTGACTTTAATGACTTTCTAACCATCTATCGGCTTTTAATTTACTAGACAGTGTCAGATCTTATTAGTGATAACTCTCTCAGAAATCTATACATCATCATTCCTATCTTCATGTTAACGGACAAAAACGACCTGATATAGTGATGTAGCACATGTTAATCCAGACTTAATCCAGACTTCCCTACATGACGTGCATCAGTCTAGCAATAAGATACCTTTAACAACACCCCATGCTATATAAAGTCACTAAGACTTAGATATTTGCAATTAATGCAACTGGAATCGACATAATAATTCTCGTTATCCCGCAAAAGCGGCCTAAGCCCCCAATTCATTGCACTTCATCTAACAGATTTTAAACGCTTTATCAGCAAATTGCTGTATGAGCAGGTTATAACAGTCGTACCTCATGGCGACAGGTACGCCGGCCCGGGGACCCAGCGGGTGACCGAGCACTTCTCGCTGGGCTGGGAGACGTACCTCGTCAGCACCGAGCAGGTTATCTACGTGATGGTGGACGGGCGGGGGTCCTCAGGCCGGGGCGACCGCTGGATGCACGCCATCTACCGGCATCTCGGAACACTAGAGGTGGAGGACCAGATATCCGCGGCCAAGTAAGTGCGCATGCACTCTGGGGATTTGGGGTCGTATATATTGATGGACTGCAGAGGGACTATATAGTCCAAGTATAGGTCAACAAATTCGCCTTGATCGATGGTCGTTCCATCAAGATGACGCGTTTTCGGGTGTATTTATACATGTGTGATATATCATGGATGTATTTAGAAAAGTGTCAGGTAAAGTCATAGGTAAAGTTTGTGAGCGATTGAAGAAACTTGTTGGTGTGCTATCTAAGGGCGTGTTTGATTTACATGAAACCAAAAGCGGTTTGCCGAACTAACTGTTCGACAGGAGAAGAACCGAAACCGGTTTGCTCGAAACCGAGAGAGCTGGTTTGACGGTTTCGGTTCCGCGGAACTGTCAGATCAATGAACACAGACACCATAGTTAATCATAAATGTAATGAATATAGACTTCTAGACAAAGATATGATACTAATTCATTTACGGAAAGTCCAATTGCGGGTAGAAATTGAAACAGACGTCAGGTTCACCTGCAGCGCAGGATTTAAAACGCAACGATCTGACTCGGTCGACAGCTAAAACCCAACTGCCCGTTTATTCCGTTTCGGTCTACATTTCTCGTTTCCACACCCCTACCATGCAGATTAGTTTTATAGCAACCATGCATTAAGCCAACTCAATAATCCCACCACCTCAGCTTGAACCCGCCCGCCCCGATACACTCAACACGGCCCCTCTCACCTCTCGCGGCCGTCCACCGCCTCGCTGTCCTGTGGTTGATTCCCTCATTAGCAGATAAGTGAGCCGAGCGTGTTCATGTAGAGATGGCAAGCCACGCCGTAGTCTGGGGCCGTGACTGTTACCACGCGATAAATCGATCAGCTGTTATGAGACTCATTGCCTCATAATCCTAACACTTTGGTTATGTTAAAATAATTTGAACATTATTCTTTAATTACGATGTGAATCCCTAAACCTTCGCGCGCTAAAGTTGTTAAACTGTACAGTCATATATATGCTGGCATAAATTCATAAGCACGTGGCCATTGCCAAAATACATGTTGAAACTGTAAATAAATGGAACTATGCGTTCGCCTTTAGATAGGCAAACCGTTGAAACCGGTTTCAAAACCGGTTTCGGTTTCCAGTCGGTTTCAGGTAAATCGAACACGCCGTAAACGTCACATCCTTGTTGGTGTACTACCGCTCGATTACATTTAACTTCTGTTACGCTCTTGTCTGCTTATCAAACACTGAAGTCATAATATGTCCCTTTACACTCTCTACACGCTACACTGACTACTATCAATCCTAATATTTCATTCCATGTCTGGTCTGATGCCCCATTTGTACCAAAATAGTTATTGTTTCAGACACCTGCGGGAAACATTTCCCTACGTCGACAAAAAGCGCATTGCAATCTGGGGCTGGGTGAGTATTGCCGGGGCACATAACGTGATAGTGTCACGTGACGTCACGTCAATTGAAATTCATGGAGATGGTTAGGTAGCTGGTGTAGAAGGAATAAACAACTGATGAACATCTTTGTATTACTACGCCAGCGGGCCGCTGATAAACAACACTGGATACCGGTTGACTTATTTAAGTGTTGGTGTCAGAAGAGGGATATCCTTCGAGTGGCTCGACACTGGTAACAAGTAGATCATGTTGATGTAACAATACTGCGACTTGCCACGTCTTTAGGCTACAGTTATTACCATGGGCTGTGTCAATTCGCCTCTTCCTTCACATTGATAAATTTAATGGACATCACGATGCAAGCCTGTAGGGTTCCCAGAGACAAACTCATACTAATATCCTTTTGTTATCATACTGACAACTCAGCGTAATAGAGATCATTCCCTTGCCCTGGCGTGTCTCTTGCCTATTGGGACCTGTGGGGACCTTACATACCGATCAGTACTTATGGACTTGCTTTGTTACAGTCGTACGGCGGTTTCGTCACAGCTCACGCCATGGGAGATGGTTCAGATGTATTCCCCTGCGGAATCGCCGTCGCGCCCGTCACAGATTTTAGATACTACGGTAATATGCGCCAAATAAATAAATAAAAACGTTAAACTGTATGTATAAATATAAACATGATATGGTTTACATCACTTGAAATGAATTAACGAATTACAGCCTGAAATTAAAGGGGAAATTTCTTAGTGTTATTTATCAAGCAACAGGCAATATGTTAAAAGTGAGAGGGACTCTTTTCGTATTCGTTGTTTCGTATATTTTCATCCATACTAAGGCTTTATGCTCGATTGGGCTAGATGAGTTGCCTTTCGCATGGTCACATTGACATAATGCACAAAGTGGACAGAGATAATAAGTCCTGATTTCTCTAGTGGGGGAAATACAGTTTGTCATCAGAGCAAATGGTCAATTAACAATCCCATGCTCTTTTTGATTTGTATATTGAATTAATCATGAGACCAATAAAGGTAAACTTTCTTATTTTGTGGGGTAACCATGGAGTTATGTCCGGACACTTGCTCTGTATCCGGTGTCTGTACATGTAGCACGGCGTAGTGGAACCTATTCCTATGGTGATCATCACTGAATTTGCTTGGAATTAACTATGATCGGTGTTGTTGATGTATTGTTTCCTTTTCCAGACACGGCTTACACTGAGCGCTACATGGGCTTAGCGCATAGCAACGACAACTACCGCGGATACGATGTACGTAAACACTTGCCAGACATGTTAGTCTAACAATAAAGCGGGTATGATGTACGTAGACACTTGCCAGACATGTTAGTCAAACCATACCGCGGGTACGATGTACGTAGACACTTGCCAGACATGTTAGTCTAACCATACCGCGGGTACGATGTACGTAGACACTTGCCAGACATGTTAGTCTAACAATACCGTGCATTCCATGTACGTAGAAACTTCCCAGACATGTTTGTCTAACAATACCGCGGGTACGATGTACGTAGACACTTGCCAGACATGTTAGTCTAACAATACCGCGGGTACGATGTACGTAGACCGCGGATTCGCATTTTCGTTATCGGCGCGGGGGCGAGGGCGCATAATAAAAATGTGAGTCTGTTATTGTCGCTGTCGCTTTTCATCTTTTACCTTGAACATTTATGTGAAATGAAATGAATTAGCGTAATAGGCCGTTTTTGTGCAAACTTGGTTTGTGTGATGACGTCTGCATTCCTTATGCTTCAGGGGAAGCATCTCAGATATGTTCTGTTTTGTTTCTCTGTCAGAATGCCAACGTATCGAGAAAGGCGGAACATTTCCAGGGGAAGCATATCATGATTGTGCACGGGACGGCTGACGGTGAGTGGCCAACTTGTGACGTCACGCCACCTCCGCCTACGTCACAATGTGCCGCCATGTCACGCGCCATTGTCGTTTCAAACTTCAATTGTCCCTTTAGCACCTGACAAATGCTCCAAAAAACGTGACTATGAATAAATTGGATTTAATTTTATACTGTTCAAGTACCGAGCAATCTTATATATACGTCCATATCATACTATACGCTACGAAACTGCCGTGGGTTCGAATGGATATGTACTGCACCTTGTGCAATGAAATGCAAAAGGAGGGGATTGGTTTTCTATGCCGAGAACGCTACCACTCGACCCAAATAATGAGGTGCAGCTAGTGTGGGGATTGACTGTCGTTTATCAATGTCATTGTCGGAAGTACGTGTGCCTGGAAGTTCTACATGACAGCTGTTAAAAGAATGTTACTATACGGAGTGTTTATGTCGTTGCAGATAATGTCCATTTTCAACATACGGCACAGTTCCTGAAAGCTTTAACTCAAGCTGACGTTGACTTTAGAGTACAGGTGGGTGAAGTTATCTGTTATCAGACAGGTTATTTAACATTTTAAGTATTTCTAGGAGAGCATCAGTGTTGCAATGCGCGTACCGTGCTCAATGTCACGTGTAGATTTGCAAACATAGATGT
This sequence comes from Arenicola marina, assembly GCA_964019135.1. Lineage (NCBI taxonomy): Eukaryota > Metazoa > Annelida > Polychaeta > Arenicolidae > Arenicola > Arenicola marina. The sequence goes on along the minus strand of OZ025265.1, from coordinate 1,389,192 downwards.
GTTTTAGTTAATACCTTATTTATAAGGGTTGTATGGGTGCATAACGAATAGCACTTGATACGAAAGTAGGGGGTTAATAAATATATAACAGTTATGAATAATGTATGTCTATTTCGCTACTGTTTGAACAAAACCTAAAAAAAACGAGCCGACAGGGTCGCCTGGAGTAATATACTTAGAATCTTGATCGCGATCGAGGCTTTCTTTCACAAAGTAACGACTGTACGGAGGATGGAGAAAGTATGGCTTGTTGCCACCAGTAAATACCAAAAAAAGAATAATCTTGGGATCGAAAGTCCGGCGACTGGTGGAAGGCGCACAAAGCTTGCCGCCATATGTGTCCCCGCTCGTTACTTACTTTTACACTATTACTTGTTGACATGGTATGTTTACTGTTGTCCTGAGCTCGATCTGCACTTTGTGGCTTGACTTTGTCCGCTTTATGGCCCTATCGTCAGGTCTACACCGATAAGAATCACGCGCTTCACGGACCCAAGACCAGCCTACATCTGTACAAAACGATGACGTCATACTTAAAGCACGAGTGCTGGGAAGGCGGGGAGCCCAAGGAGCCGGTCGTGGCGGAGAAGGAACCAAGAACCGAAAAGCAGCAATAGCAACCGATAACCTACAAACAGACGCATTATATGACTCGGAAAGATCCCAACAGACAAATACTTTACCATTCATGCTCAAGACATTTAATTAAATGCAACACTCATGGATGATATGATACGCGATATATGACTTGTCGTGGGCGAAAAGCTGTTGCAGCGGCAAGGGAATTGCCCTTTTTGTCTATGTACAGAACGGGGCCCGTTGCAGTTTAGTGGGGTAAAACTGATTCAAAGAGTTTAATTTTTAGGTACTGTTGACTGGGCTTCACTGGAACTACATATCATGAGGCCGAATGTGACAGTCAACTGTAGTGCTCCCTCCGCTCTCCACAGTCACCCTGCTGGTCGCCCGTCCCGGCAGCACTTGCTCCAGTTATGCTGGGAAACGCACACTCAGTCACTCGCTCTTTGTCACCGACACTCAGTCACTCACCCTTAGTCACTCACCCTTAGTCACTCACCCTCAGTCACTCGCCCTAAGTCACCCACCCTAAGGACCCCACCCTCAGGCACCCACTCGGTCATTCACCCAAAGTCACTCACACCTAGTCACCCACCTGAGTCCCCCATACTAAGTCACTCCGGGTCACCTAGACCTCTTCGCTCAATGCTGTATATCTAGCGAGGCAAATAGACAGCTGTCCTTGCATCACTTTGCGTGAGTTGTCACTCCTGTGGTGAATTTCACGAACGTCGTTTAGTTTTTATGGGCTGAGTGGGAAAACGTCAGCATGTGAATGATGGACGCTTTTAGTCGACTAAGCCCCGTAATCGGCTAAGCTATGTACGTGAAATAGGCCATAGGACTACTCAACTGTCTACATTGTCTCTCGTGTGGTGAAAGTAAACCGCGCTAAGTAAGATAATCAAAAGGATGAATCTCTCTAGTTACTAGATCGTTTTCTTTCTTGCACGTTAGTATCTGCGATATAATAAGCACTGCCTGCCAAGCACCGACTATTATTTGATAGATATAATATTGCCTCTGTACACTGAACCTTGGCGTGCACGTTATGTGAATGACATAGCATATAGGGCATTCCCCTTCAGTGTAAATAACGATGTACAGCTATTCCATTGTAAATATTTTGTTCCAGACCTTCACATTTTAAATTATATAATCAACTCTAATTGATGGATGATATGATGCTGTTTATTCACTCGCGTGTATGGTCGTAAATTGTTAACTTCTATATCTGTGTTACGTCATGAATCCACGTGTGACTTCATGACTACACGTGTAACGTCATGGCTACAAGTATGACGTCATGACCCGACGTGTTACGTCATGACTACATGTGTTACGTCACGACTACAGTGTTACGTCATGACTACATGTGTTACGTCACGACTACAGTGTTACGTCATGGCCCTACGTGTTACGTCATGACTACACGTGTGACGTCAAGACTACACCTATTACATCAGAAATACGCGCGTTACGTCACAAGTCACGTGTTCTATTTATTATTCCACGTGCATCTAGTTTACTAGACTTACTAAGAATCGTTGTTGCGTCTGATGTTGAATTGTTACTTGTATGAAAGTAAAATGTGATTGCTCAAATATTGATCACGGCAATTTATCTATAAATATTTAATTACACACTCAAATTTCACGTTCGTGTAAATTAGCAAATATGGATATTGTTGCGAATGTTGCGTTCATGTTATCACTTTGTATCAGTAGGAATACTATTTAAAATCAATGACCATGTAAATTCGTAAAATATCGGGCATAGAAAGTTCAGGTTTAATTTCATTAAACACAGACAAATTAAGTGATTAATCGTTGTATTGATTTGGAGACTGGGTTCGTGGGCCGGTGTGCTCCCCGGTCCAAACACATACCTAGCTAACAGAACAAAATTGAACTTACCGGGTGGCTGGAGACATTTCACTGGGTTTGTGTTACATTATAATCAGCCAGATTGGAGTTACGTTAACGATTACCCTTTACATGGATACCACGCCGGATGGCGGAATACCACGAACTCTAGATGTAAATCTGACTTACAAAAAATTACAGAACGAGTCAAGTTATATGAGCACCAATATCCGAGATACGGAGCCTGAAGGCGGGCGAGACAACTGATCGGGTATAATCAGCGAGGTCTTTCGTGCGAAACCGTGTTAAAGTTCTCCGAGTGGCTTTAAAACGTTGCTGGAAGTCGTAGATTATCGGCTGGTTTTATCCCCAGCCGAGGATAGCCATTGCCTGGTACGTAGCACGTTCGGCTGTTGAGTGTTTTCCGCTTGGCATACCCGGTGAGCAACTCTAGCTCCAACTATATATAATTGGCATATTTTGTTGAATGGTGCAGACCGTTTTTCTTTTCCTTGGGACAATTATGTTCTTTGCGTAGTGTGAATGCTTGTTCCATACATATATATATATATATATATATATAACGATAGTGGCTGACGTCACAGTCAGGTGGTATCGACTTGGCCCAGTTTCTTAACGTTTCGAGACGCGTCTGGTTTATTATAACATTTCCTTTACTCGAACGCGACATTTTCAAAATAAATATATCTGAGAAATATCTTTAGTTTCACTTTCATCGTCAAAGTGACAACACACTAGTCCCGGCCCGTATGCATAATCTGTAAGCTACGCATAAAACATGATTCATAGCCATAGCTTTTCAGGCTTGAGGGGGAATTCATAATCAGAGAGCGGAATTCAGTTAATTTTTGGCACATTCTGAAGTATGAGGTCATTTTTTTCGGTTTTTCGTCGGGAGAACAATGCAGCAAAATCATTTGCTTGGTGTTAGGCGTACGTTATGAACATGGGACCTAACCCTACTGTGACTGCTTGTCCAAGACACATGTGAGCCAACCATCACTTGCAGTGGCCCCCGCGGGGGTTTGTGCTAACAGAGCCTGACACACAGGTCACTTCCACGAATGTCGCAAAAACTACTTCTTTACGGCAGCCAAGTGTGGCTACGTGTATCGTATTTTCCAACGTCGGGTATGGAAAACATGACACCGTCAGAACGTTATGCGTGACACTTACAAATCTAATGTTTCTGGGCCGCTAGGGAATGCTTAAGGCATCAGAAAAGAGGGTCTGGAAGGGGTATTTGTGAAATTGCCCCCCTAATTCAGACACCGGGCATCTAAAAAAGCGACATCACCACAAATATTGAAAAAAAAGGACACTGAACAAGGCACGTCGTAAAAAATCGTTAATTTGACACTTTTTTTCAAATTTTGCAATACGACAGTGGGCCCCCCCCCCTTTCCAGACCCATAGAAACGGTATGTGTTGGCGGCCCTCTTGGGGAATGGCGTTCTATAATACCCGGGGGCCACCCAGGGACGATGGATTGAAGCCTGGTCCTATATACCCTGGAGTGATCTAGGTCTGGCTAATAGCAGGGGCGGATCCAGGGTGTGGGGGCGACCTGGCCCCGGCCCAACATTTAGGACCAACATTTATACCATTTAAGATGGAAAACCGAAACCGTCAGGTGGCTTAGCGTCAAAATTTATCATAATCGTTACCGGGCGAATAAAAACACCAGATTTGGTATACTGCTTCCTTGTAAAACTACACTTGAAAATTGCCATAGAAAGAAGTATAGAGCGATTTAAAACTCGTTTTTGTAAATGAAAAGCGACACAGAATAACTACTACATTGGCGTTCCATAGCAAGCGCGTGACGCTGCGACGTTGACATTGGCCCAAGGAACCCTGTTTATTTTTGAAAGTTGACTAAGTACACATACAGATCCAGATCGATCCTGGCGGTGAAACAGACAGATCCAACCCATGAAGTAGAAAGATATATGCAGATGATGATGTAGCCCGGTCATACAAGGTAGCTAACGTTAACCAGTACCAACGATAGCAGCTTTATGATCTATTTGAAGTAGCCTCAAACTTACATTTAAAGGATACATTGTTATTTCCACTGATTCGGCCTTACATTAGGCCTATCTCAGTATATGATACTCTAATGACCAAGGTTATGGGTGAGGGTTCTAAGATTAAGTTGCTTGAAAGGCTAGCCCAACGGTCGCGGATGGGGTTACAGAGTTAATGATCTAATGACCTCCACGGATTCGCCGGGTATCACTGGAGGCGCCGCGCGGGACAGCGGATAGCATGCAGCCAGCCGTGCAGTGGATTTCTATGGAAAGCCATTTTTTTTATTGCAACACGCTCAATTCTGTGATTAACATATACAGTTGCTCAAAAATATGTTAGCCTAACCGTTGTAATTTAGGACATATCGGGTATTGATTTTTCGACATGGAGCTTGATTGGGATCGTTGTGTTATTTGTCAACAAGACACATCTGAACCGTTGAAATGTCCGCTGCACAATCCTGTGGCGCGTAGCAACGCAATAGATTCATACACATCATTTTTTTTAAACGTGGAAGACTTCCGAGATATAAACGCCCTGCCTAGTAATGTATATTTTAGGAGTGATGAAACAGCTGACAATTTCGCACGCCACTGCGCGGCTTGGCATAAATCTAGCCATTTGAAATTTGCCCATTCTAAGCTTGCGAAAGCGAAAAACAAGAGGGACTGCAAGACAGATGAGCTTGAGGATCAACGGCCTCGTAAACGTCAATCAGTAGATAATGCAACATGTTTCTTCTGTGATAATGAGGGGGGTGAACTCCATCAAGTGTCTACTTTTGACGCTGATGCCAGTCTCCGAGCAATGATCACAGAGCTTCAGGATACACGCCTTCTTGCTCGAATTGTTGGAGGAGATTTGATAGCAATGGAAGCTAAATATCATCGTCCATGCCTTGTTGGTCTGCGAAGTCGCTACCGCACTTTCACCAGAAGGTTCAACCAGGAACCAGAGAATATTAATGATAAAGTAAATGAGTCTAGAGGGTTTGTTGAGCTGGCAGCATACATCGAGAAGGCTGTCGATGCTGGTGCTCTCTTCTATAAGCTGTCCGAGATCCATTCATTGTATGTGAATCGTCTGGATAATCTTGGCATAAAGAAGCTAATCAACAAGACCAGGCTAAAGGCGCTACTGTTAGAACGCTTTCCGGAGGCACAAGAACAGTCTGATGAGAAACACAGCGTTATAATTTTCAAGGAAGGAATGAGAAACATGTTGAAAGATGTTTTGAAGAAACGGGATTTCTCGAAGGAAGCGGTTATTCTCGCCAAAGCCGCAAGGATAATAAGAAATGACATATTCAGTCACGAAGGTTTCACTTTCGCTGGCTCCTTCCCGTCAGGGTGTCAGGAAAATGCATTGCCATCTAGTCTTAAGTCCCTCATCTTCATGATTTTGAACGGTAACAATTTGGAAGATCAAGAAAGACAAGTGTCTCAGGCCTGTCTTACAATTGGTCAAGGAATTTTCTACAACACACGGAGACGACCTTCCGGCTCTGCTGAGAAAACAAGGCACCCTCTAGATCGTGAGCCACCTCTCTCCATCTATATTGGCCTCAGTATACATGGACAGACACGAAGCAAGAAGCTCATACAGCAGTTATACCAGATTGGTATATGTATATCATATGATAGAGTGGTGCAGCTTGAGGACTGGATCGCGACGGCTGTCTGTGAACGATTTGTAGATGAGGGAGTTGTCGCTTCTGCTTGTCTCAGGAAAGGTCTCTTCGCCGTCGGCTGGTAACGACGACATATACAATTCGGAGCCCAAACGAATAACATTCTGAGCGACCAAAATTTCGAAGCATAGTGAGGATATCGTAGGGTAATAAAACGGCCCGTATAGATCTACGTAACAAATAGGATATTTGAATAGATAGCTTAAGAATAAGAGACGGAGACACTAAGATAGAGGCAGACTTAAAAGACATAAGAATAAAATACGCATGTACTCTAGTCATGACCTAATAACCAGTAGATGGAAAAAGGGACAACAATCGACGGCTTCAACAATAACATTAACAGGGATAGCACCTCCGGGTCTGGTCGCGTCGATTGGGATGTAGCGTATCGAATTTCGTAGACATGATCATAAACTTCGCCGCCGGACCAGTTATGATGTAAAAGTCTAACCTAGGACCACCGTTGGATTATACACACACACTGACACACGGACCCAGGGCTAAGTTAGTATATTCGGTCTGAACATAGAACACGGTTTCGGTTACCCGATCGTGATAAAGCATTGTATACTTGTTCTATCGCTAGGAGCCTTGTAACTTGCCCGCGCGTAGCGTAACGCTTAACTTAATAATTAAGTAGCAATAAAACCCACTGGAACATTTCCTAAGTATTCCTACCAAGTATTATATCAGAGTTAGGTTCTAACGGAAGAAACAAATAGCCGACTCCCATAGTTGCATTGCAATTCAAGGAGATAAATCCTTGACAAACATATTTAACCAGGAAGAAGTAAATAAACCTATAGACAAGCCCTACATTTTTGTTGGTGTCTTGTGTTCGTTTCACGTGGGCATTCCCTATGCTACAGATTATCGTGTGAGTTTCGGTCTGACAACGACAGTCGGATGATACCCCAAGATTAGCACGACCATACTACTCTTACAATCTGATAAATATGACGCTTTGCGATGCTTTTCCACGGAAATGGCGGCCATCTTGGATTTTTGTTATTGAAATGGCGGCCATCTTGTATTTTTGTCATTGATAACGACACTCGGATGAGGCCCCAAGATTAGCACGACCATACTACTCTTACAATCCGAGAAATATGGCACTTTGCGATGCTATTCCACGGCTATCTTGGATTTTTGTCATTGAAATGGCGGCCATTTTGGATTTTTTCATTGAAATGGCGCCTATCTTGGATTTTTGTTATTGACAAGAACACTCGGATGAGGCCCAAAGATTAGCACGACCATACTGCTCTTACAATCCGATAAATATGATACTTTGCGATGCTATTCCACGAAAATGGCGGCCATCTTGGATTTTTGTCATTTACGGCCATACGAATAAAATGCCGCGAGGGCACCTCGGCTAATATTTATTATATGATTCGAAGGAAGAGGTGTGCCAAATTTGTTGCTTTTATCCGCCCGGTAACGATAAAATCACTAAGCGACCTGACTACCCCCCCCCCCCCACCCCTATCCAGCTTATCTGGCCCTGAAACCGGCCTCGCCTATCCAGATTTTCTGGATCCGACCCTGAACAGACGGTTCCTGAATCCGTTCCACCAGCAATCAGGCATATCAATTCTTCAATTAACAAAGCAGCAATATAATGGTGATCCAAGCCAGAGTTCACACCGTTTAGTAAAATACGAGGAGCCATGTGACCAGGAGTAACCCCGACTCTTTCCGAAGAGAGACCTGGGATCTGTATCCTCTTCAGACACTCCATCCACGCACCGGCCGCTGGGGATTGTCGCATTTGACAAATGGCTGAAGAGGCTTCCTACTATGCAAGGAGTTGACCCTCTCTCGTTGGTCTCAAGCAATATGTGCATATGATTGACATGTACATTACTGTTACACAGCGTGGATGCGGAATCCAGTAGCGATACCATCTGATACGCGCTTTTGTACACAAAATGGCCACTCTATGACTGGGCCGGTGAAGCGTGAATGGTCCCGCTGGTTTGCGTTCCAGTACGCTAACCACTACAGCATGCAGGTAGGCCCCAAGAGAGACCGGGATACAGGCGCCGCGCCGTATATGAACAACGGGTCTTGATGCATTATCCAGTTCCAAGTCGTCAACTATTTAGACCACGTATAGGGAAGGATCGATCAACAGGCGACACGGCAGGGGGTAGAGGAGAGCTATAGGCTGGTGACACGGCAGGAGGTAGAGGAGAGCTATAGGCTGGTGACACGGCAGGAGGTAGAGGAGAGCTATAGGCTGGTGACACGGCAGGGCGTAGAGGAGAGCTATAGGCTGGTGACACGGCAGGAGGTAGAGGAGAGCTATAGGCTGGTGACACGGCAGGAGGTAGAGGAGAGCTATAAACTGGTGACACGGCAGGAGGTAGAGGAGAGCTATAGGCTGGTGACACGGCAGGAGGTAGAGGAGAGCTATAGGCTGGTGACACGGCAGGAGGTAGAGGAGAGCTATAGGCTGGTGACACGGCAGGAGGTAGAGGAGAGCTATAGGCTGGTGACACGGCAGGAGGTAGAGGAGAGCTATAGGCTGGTGACACGGCAGGAGGTAGAGGAGAGCTATAGGCTGGTGACACGGCAGGGGGTAGAGGAGAGCTATAGGCTGGTGACACGGCAGGAGGTAGAGGAGAGCTATAGGCTGGTGACACGGCAGGAGGTAGAGGAGAGCTATAGGCTGGTGACACGGCAGGAGGTAGAGGAGAGCTATAGGCTGGTGACACGGCAGGAGGTAGAGGAGAGCTATAGGCTGGTGACACGGCAGGAGGTAGAGGAGAGCTATAGGCTGGTGACACGGCAGGAGGTAGAGGAGAGCTATAGGCTGGTGACACGGCAGGGGGTAGAGGAGAGCTATAGGCTGGTGACACGGCAGGAGGTAGAGGAGAGCTATAGGCTGGTGACACGGCAGGAGGTAGAGGAGAGCTATAGGCTGGTGACACGGCAGGAGGTAGAGGAGAGCTATAGGCTGGTGACACGGCAGGAGGTAGAGGAGAGCTATAGGCTGGTGACACGGCAAGAGGTAGAGGAGAGCTATAGGCTGGTGACACGGCAGGAAGTAGAGGAGAGCTATAGGCTGGTGACACGGCAGGAGGTAGAGGAGAGCCATAGGCTGGTGACACGGCAGGAGGTAGAGGGGAGCTATAGGCTGGTGACACGGCAGGAGGTAGAGGAGAGCTATAGGCTGGTGACACGGCAGGAGGTAGAGGAGAGCTATAGGCTGGTGACACGGCAGGAGGTAGAGGAGAGCTATAGGCTGGTGACACGGCAGAAGGTAGAGGAGAGCTATAGGCTGGTGACACGGCAGGAGGTAGAGGAGAGCTATAGGCTGGTGACACGGCAGGAGGTAGAGGAGAGCTATTGGCTGGTGACACGGCAGGAGGTAGAGGAGAGCTATAGGCTGGTGACACGGCAGGAGGTAAAGGAGAGCTATAGGCTGGTGACACGGCAGGAGGTAGAGGAGAGCTATAGGCTGGTGACACGGCAGGAGGTAGAGGAGAGCTATAGGCTGGTGACACGGCAGGAGGTAGAGGAGAGCTATAGGCTGGTGACACGGCAGGAGGTAGAGGAGAGCTATAGGCTGGTGACACGGCAGGAGGTAGAGGAGAGCTATAGGCTGGTGACACGGCAGGAGGTAGAGGAGAGCTATAGGCTGGTGACACGGCAGGAGGTAGAGGAGAGCTATAGGCTGGTGACACGGCAGGGGGTAGAGGAGAGCTATAGGCTGGTGACACGGCAGGAGGTAGAGGAGAGCTATAGGCTGGTGACACGGCAGGAGGTAGAGGAGAGCTATAGGCTGGTGACACGGCAGGAGGTAGAGGAGAGCTATAGGCTGGTGACACGGCAGGAGGTAGAGGAGAGCTATAGGCTGGTGACACGGCAGGAGGTAGAGGAGAGCTATAGGCTGGTGACACGGCAGGAAGTAGAGGAGAGCTATAGGCTGGTGACACGGCAGGAGGTAGAGGAGAGCTATAGGCTGGTGACACGGCAGGAGGTAGAGGGGAGCTATAGGCTGGTGACACGGCAGGAGGTAGAGGAGACCTATAGGCTGGTGACACGGCAGGAGGTAGAGGAGAGCTATAGGCTGGTGACACGGCAGGAGGTAGAGGAGAGCTATAGGCTGGTGACACGGCAGGGGGTAGAGGAGAGCTATAGGCTGGTGACACGGCAGGAGGTAGAGGAGAGCTATAGGCTGGTGACACGGCAGGAGGTAGAGGAGAGCTATAGGCTGGTGACACGGCAGGAGGTAGAGGAGAGCTATAGGCTGGTGACACGGCAGGAGGTAGAGGAGAGCTATAGGCTGGTGACACGGCAGGAGGTAGAGGAGAGCTATAGGCTGGTGACACGGCAGGAGGTAGAGGAGAGCTATAGGCTGGTGACACGGCAGGGGGTAGAGGAGAGCTATAGGCTGGTGACACGGCAGGAGGTAGAGGAGAGCTATAGGCTGGTGACACGGCAGGAGGTAGAGGAGAGCTATAGGCTGGTGACACGGCAGGAGGTAGAGGAGAGCTATAGGCTGGTGACACGGCAGGAGGTAGAGGAGAGCTATAGGCTGGTGACACGGCAAGAGGTAGAGGAGAGCTATAGGCTGGTGACACGGCAGGAAGTAGAGGAGAGCTATAGGCTGGTGACACGGCAGGAGGTAGAGGAGAGCCATAGGCTGGTGACACGGCAGGAGGTAGAGGGGAGCTATAGGCTGGTGACACGGCAGGAGGTAGAGGAGAGCTATAGGCTGGTGACACGGCAGGAGGTAGAGGAGAGCTATAGGCTGGTGACACGGCAGGAGGTAGAGGAGAGCTATAGGCTGGTGACACGGCAGAAGGTAGAGGAGAGCTATAGGCTGGTGACACGGCAGGAGGTAGAGGAGAGCTATAGGCTGGTGACACGGCAGGAGGTAGAGGAGAGCTATTGGCTGGTGACACGGCAGGAGGTAGAGGAGAGCTATAGGCTGGTGACACGGCAGGAGGTAAAGGAGAGCTATAGGCTGGTGACACGGCAGGAGGTAGAGGAGAGCTATAGGCTGGTGACACGGCAGGAGGTAGAGGAGAGCTATAGGCTGGTGACACGGCAGGAGGTAGAGGAGAGCTATAGGCTGGTGACACGGCAGGAGGTAGAGGAGAGCTATAGGCTGGTGACACGGCAGGAGGTAGAGGAGAGCTATAGGCTGGTGACACGGCAGGAGGTAGAGGAGAGCTATAGGCTGGTGACACGGCAGGAGGTAGAGGAGAGCTATAGGCTGGTGACACGGCAGGGGGTAGAGGAGAGCTATAGGCTGGTGACACGGCAGGAGGTAGAGGAGAGCTATAGGCTGGTGACACGGCAGGAGGTAGAGGAGAGCTATAGGCTGGTGACACGGCAGGAGGTAGAGGAGAGCTATAGGCTGGTGACACGGCAGGAGGTAGAGGAGAGCTATAGGCTGGTGACACGGCAGGAGGTAGAGGAGAGCTATAGGCTGGTGACACGGCAGGAAGTAGAGGAGAGCTATAGGCTGGTGACACGGCAGGAGGTAGAGGAGAGCTATAGGCTGGTGACACGGCAGGAGGTAGAGGGGAGCTATAGGCTGGTGACACGGCAGGAGGTAGAGGAGAGCTATAGGCTGGTGACACGGCAGGAGGTAGAGGAGAGCTATAGGCTGGTGACACGGCAGAAGGTAGAGGAGAGCTATAGGCTGGTGACACGGCAGGAGGTAGAGGAGAGCTATAGGCTGGTGACACGGCAGGAGGTAGAGGAGAGCTATTGGCTGGTGACACGGCAGGAGGTAGAGGAGAGCTATAGGCTGGTGACACGGCAGGAGGTAGAGGAGAGCTATAGGCTGGTGACACGGCAGAAGGTAGAGGAGAGCTATAGGCTGGTGACACGGCAGGAGGTAGAGGAGAGCTATTGACTGGTGACACGTCCGAGTGGTTATGGGGGGAAAAATTACTTAATGCCCCGTGGGGGCGGGGGGCAGACAGTACACATTTTCAGAGCACCGCTCTATAGGCATATCTTTCATTATAAATGTCCGCTCAATAGATGTATCTTTTTCATCACAAATGTCTGCTACTTCAGGCATCAAGGAGCACCCGCGCGAGTTAACTTGAGGTCAATGGCGCGAAGCGTTTTGAACTCTGACCTCGTGTTATTTTGAAATACTTTTTCGTTTAAGTCTTCCATTGTGATCAGGGGGCCTCCCTGGTGTAGTGGTTAGCGCACTAGACCGCAGATCAATAGGTCCTGGGTTCGAATCCGGGCTCGGGCACCTAATCTGGGGCATGTTTCATTCCTTCATCCTTCATCGTCTCGGGAGGTTCCTTGGCCCAATTTAGCCTGTATGTGCACAAAAGTGGCCTAAAACACCAACATTCCATTCCATTCCATTGTGATCATTCAACAACGGAATGTTCATATTCTTCAATTTCTGCGTGGAAAATACAATATTCGATAAAAAATACCGTCTAAAACCATTCGTGAACCAAACACCGTCAGCAAACGTCGGCGGGCTGTAGCCCTGAGATTTTACGCAGTCTTAATGAAACAAAGCACGAATAAACACAGCAACAGAAGTGGTGACATAGGTAAAATGAAAAGAGCATCTTATAATAAGCTTCGGCAATTTAGAAAAGTCCTCGGTTAACATCGACAAGCCTCGGCGGCTGTCAGTGAAAGGGGAATCCCTGACTTGTTACGTCCTTCACAGGGGAATCCCCAATTTGTGACGTCATTCACAGGGTATTTCTCCGAGAATGGCTCTTCTTGATAAATTCGGAAAATTCAATACAAAAACATCGAGAAAACGTGTAAATAGTTCAGAAAACATTCGTGTAGATCATTATATCGGAGACCATTTAATATAACCTGATTTATTAAAATGTGAAATTACAGATAATTAGTGTGAAAAAAGCTGCGCCAAAAAATATTTGTGAAATGACATTTTTAAGTTTCAGGACATGCTTTAAAAGTGGTTTGGTGTCAATATTTTCATTTTTGATAAAATTATAGCCAATTTGGTGAAGGTGGTGATTTCAAATTTTTGCAAAACCTGTCCCGATGTTGAGTAATTGCACTTTATTATTCGCATTCTGTTATTTTTTTGTGGCTACTATTTACAGTTTTGAATATCATTCCTGTATTGCACTAGATTTAAGCTTTCCAAAGCGTTATTATTGATGATAATGACTTAATAACGAGCTGAATTGTAGCAAAATTACATATTCGTGGTAGGTGTCAAGTTTCGGTCATTTTGTGAAATGGGGGTATACTTGGAAAATGGAGAATATTTTTTTAACGGGACGGTAAAGTATCCTAAACATTCACGAAACGAAAATAAAGAGTTCTTTTACCTTGCTATTATGGGTTACTTACCTTAAAGTTAAGTTCAAATGAACTGTTCCTAATTGCATGCAATAATTTTTATTATTTATTTGGATAAAATCACCCTGATGGTCGTTTCTCAGGCTTTCCTCGCTGTGGTGGTGAAACCAGAGCCAACTGTGTATGTTATCATAACAGCAACTTCGGGCACGAATAAATGAAAATGGTCGTACATTTTTCAAAGTATTTCAATTTTTCACGTCAAAAAGCGTGTGTTCATCACATGACCGATCTTTTACTAGACTCACATTCAGTATTGTGAACATTTAAACTCTTACACAGCAAGTTGTTTCCTCCGTGTGAACAATTAAACTTATATACAGCCAGTTTCTTCCTCCGTGTGAACATTCAAACTTTTACACAGCAAGTTTCTTTCTCCGTGTGAACATTTAAACTCTTGCACAGCAAGTTTCTTTTTCCGTGTGAACCTTTAAACTCTTACACAGCAAGTTTCTTTTTCCGTGTGAACCTTTAAACTCTTACACAACAAGTTTCTTCTTTCGTGTGAACATTTAAACTCTTACACAGCAAGTTTCTTCCGCCGGGTAAACATTTAAACTCTTTCACAGCAAGTTTTTTCCACCGTGTGAACATTTAAACTCTTACACAGCAAGTTTCTTCCGCCGTGTGAACATATAAACTCCCATACAGCAAGTTTCTTCTCCGTATGAAAATTTAAACGCTTACACAGCAAGTCTCTTCCGCCGGGTAAACATTTAAACGCTTACACAGCAAGTTTCTTCCGCCGGGTAAACATTTAAACTTTTACACAGCAATGTTTTTCCATCGTGTGAACATTTAAACTCTTGCACATCAAGTTTCGTCCGCCATGTTAACATTTAAATTCTTACACAGCAAGTTTCTTCTCCGTGTAAACATTTGAACTCTTACGCAGCCAGTTTCTTCTCCGTGTGAACATGTAAACTCTTACACAGCAAGTTTTTTCCACCGTGTGATTATTCCGCAAGTTTCTTTCGCCGTGTGAACATTTAAACGATTACACAGCAAGTTTCTTTCTCCGTGTGAACATTTAAACTCTTACTAAGAAAGTTTCTTCTGCCGGGTAAACATTTAAACTCTTGCACAGCAAGTTTGTTCTCCCTGTGAACATTTAAACTCTTACACAGCAATTTTCTGCCGCCGGGGGTAAACATTTAAACTCTAGCACAGCAAATTTCTTTTTCCGTGTGAACATTTAAACTCTTACACAGCAAGTTTCTTTCGCCGGGTAAATATTTCAACTCTTACACAGCAAGTTTCTTCCTCCGTGTGAACATTTAAACTCTTACACAGCAAGTTTCTTTCGCCGGGTAAACATTTAAACTCTTACACAGCAAGCTTCTTCCGCCGGGTAAACATTTAAACTCTTACACAGCAAATTTCTTCTTCCGTGTGAACATTTAAACTTTTACACAGCCAGTTTCTTCTTTCGTGTGAACATTTAAACTCTTACACAGCAAGTTTCTTCTCCGTGTGAACATTTAAACTCTTACACAGCAAGTTTCTTCCGCCGGGTAAACATTTAAACTCTTACACAGCAAGTTTTTTCCACCGTGTAAACATTTAAACTCTTACACAGCAAGCTTCTTTCGCCGCGTAAACATTTAAACTCTTGCACAGCAAGTTTCGTCCGCCATGTTAACATTTAAATTCTTACACAGCAAGTTTCTTCTTTCGTGTGAACATTTAAACTCTTACACAGCAAGTTTCTTCTCCGTGTGAACATTTAAACTCTTACACAGCAAGTTTCTTCCGCCGGGTAAACATTTAAACTCTTACACAGCAAGTTTTTTCCACCGTGTAAACATTTAAACTCTTACACAGCAAGCTTCTTTCGCTGCGTAAACATTTAAACTCTTGCACAGCAAGTTTCGTCCGCCATGTTAACATTTAAATTCTTACACAGCAAGTTTCTTCTCCGTGTAAACATTTGAACTCTTACGCAGCCAGTTTCTTCTTCCGTGTGAACATTTAAACTCTTACACAACAAGCTTCTTTCGCCGTGTAAACATTTAAACTCTTGCACAGCAAGTTTCGTCCGCCATGTTAACATTTAAATTCTTACACAGCAAGTTTCTTCTCCGTGTAAACATTTGAACTCTTACGCAGCCAGTTTCTTCTTCCGTGTGAACATTTAAACTCTTACACAACAAGTTTCTTTCGCCGGGTAAACATTTAAACTCTTACACAGCAAGTTTCTTTCGCCGGGTAAACATTTAAACTCTTACACAACAAGTTTTTCGGCCGGGTAAACATTTAAACTCTTACACAGTAAGTTTCTTACGCCGGGTAAACATTTAAACTCTTACACAGCAAGTTTCTTCCTCCGTATGAACATTTAAACTCTTGCACAGCAAATTTCTTCTCCCGTGTGACCATTTAAACTCTTACACAGCAAGTTTCTTTCGCCGGGTAAACATTTAAACTCTTACACAGCAAGTTTTTTCCACCGTATAAACATTTAAACTCTTACACAGCAAGTTTCTTCCGCCGTGTGAACATTTAAACTCTTACACAACAAGTTTCTTCTCCGTGTGATTATTTAAACTCTTACACAACAAGTTTCTTCCGCCGGGTAAACATTTAAACTCTTACACAGCAAGTTTCTTCTTCCGTATGAACACTTAAACTCTTACATAGACAGTTTCTTCTTTCGTGTTGGCCCAGGTTCGAACCCAGGACCTATTGATCTGTGGTCTAGTGCGCTAAACCACTACACCGGTGAGGCGTCCACGACCTATTGATCTGTGGTCTAGTGCGCTAAACCACTACACCAGTGAGGCCTCCACGACCTATTGATCTGTGGTCTAGTCCGCTAACCATTACACCGGGAAGCCCCCCTCCCCCTTAGTACCAGATAATTGAGGCATTATTGGTAGGCAAGGCCATTGGCCTGCGTGGTGGTAGCGTTGACATGAATCTTCTGGCACAGAACAACACAACTACTCACGTCTTCACTGTTACACATATGAAAATCCCCAAACTATCCCATTTACCACAAAACAGCTACATTTATAGCAATACAAAAAATGACGCCACACAGATAACATATCACAAAACACTCACAAAAAAAGCAATCCGATGACGTTATCAATATTGTAACCAGTATTGTAAGGTATCTCACACAACTCTGGACCGATATCGAGCATGTTAATCCCACTGCATTATCGCTGGCCTTTGACAGGTGCGCTGTGAATATGCCCACACCGCCAGACAACGAGGAGACATGTTACCAGGCGATGAACAGCTGTGGTAACAATAGTGATATGAAGTATAAAAGAACACTTATAGCTGCGGGACGACGGCGCGGGCGACAACAATGTGAACTGACATGGATGTCGGCTACGCAATCAAACACACTCGTAGCGTTATACATGTAACGTTATACATGCAGCGTTATACATGTGGCGTTATACATGTAACGTTATACATGTAGCGTTATACATGCAACGTTATACATGTAGCGTGATACATGTAACGTTATACATGCAGCGTTATACATGTGGCGTTATACATGTAACGTTATACATGCAGCGTTATACATGTGGCGTTATACATGTAACGTTATACACGAAGCGTTATACATGTAGCGCTATACATGTAGCGTCATACACGAAGTGTTATACATGTAGCGTTACACATAGTGTTATACTGTAGTGTTATGTGTAGCGTTATACGTGTAACGTTATACATGTAGCGTTACACATCTGGCGCTATACGTGCAGCGTTATACATCTGGCGCTATACGTGTAACGTTATACATGTAACGTTATACAGGTTCCGTGTACTAGTAACCTCTCTCTATAGCCATGCAGCCTCCCCGTAGCTACCTGCCTCCCCGTAGGCACCCAGCCGCCCCACACACAACCCCAGTTACTACGGCAACCCTGCCTCCTCACCCCCCCCCCCCCCAGGTAGTGCAGCTCCCGCCCCCGCCCCTCCCCCTCTTTGTGCGTTACATGACTACACACATGCGGGGTTCGAACACCCCGTGTTGGTCCCCTCTCTACCCACCCGTGGTTTGATTCCCACTCGGGCTGCCCTTTACGCTCTCTGTTTGATTCAACGCGGTCCCAGGGGTCAGCGGCGCAGTTTGATTCCCAGCTTTGTCCGTCCCCAGCACATGGCTCCCAGCGACATGCCCAGACGGCGGGGCGCTGGGGACTTTCTGCTGAGTCAGCGGTCGCTGCCTAAGACGCGCCCTCTTCTCCTCCGTCAAACCGGAAGAGGAATTCCCGCTAAGCGTCACTTCTGTCGTCTCGTTCGCCAGGGGGCGCTGTGCAGTGGGCGCGGGGACGATGCCCCGACAGCGCTGCGGCGAGGCGAGTTCCTCCAGCTGCTTGGCCGACTCGTCCGCCGGGTCCTGGAACTGGTCGAAGCGCTGTCCGAGGTAGGCCAGCGACGGGGGCCGGGGCACTGGAAACGGGACGGATCTAGGCCACTGGTCACATGACACGCTGTCATGGCAATACGCGCTGTCCCTGGCGAGCGGCCAGAGGATGTCGGTGAGGAGACTGAAGTCTGACCTGGCGGAGGCGTTCAAGTTCTCCGCCAGGTCGTACCGGTCCTTCTTCAGCAACGTGCCCATGGTGGTCGGCAGCAGCTGGCGGAAGGCCTTGGCGCGGGCCCCCCACAGGCCGTCCACCACCGAGCGGGCCACGTGGTCCGGGTGATCCCGCGCGCAGTGGAACACGGAGTCCGCTTCCGGCGCCGCCAGCCAATCAGCGACGACGGCGGCCTCACGCTCGCTCAGCCGGGAGCGCGCGTTACGCACGAGGAACACCTGGACCCGCGCGTCGTCGGCCACGAGGTACTTCCACAGCTTGGGGGAGATGAGCTGGTGGGAGTCGTTGACGAAGGCCAGCTGGCAGCCCAGGGCCTTGAGCGTGTAGAGGACCCGCTCGGGGACGAAGTGCTCGGGGTCGGTGGCCGGCAGGTCGCCCTGAGCGACGTACACCCGCAGGGCCCAGCCAGGGAAGAGGACGGGCATGAGCTGGGCGTTACGGATGGCGCCCATGAGGAGGGCCGGGTCGCTACCGTACAGCGACATAGCTATCACCTTGGTGCCGTCCTTCTTGGGACGATTTTTGGCAGTTTTTGACTTTAGATATCTGGAAACAAATGACAATACATTGACCAACACGCAAGACGTTCCACAGCAGCATTCTTGGCGGTGGTTGACTTCAAATACGTGCCACCGATAAGAATAAACGGACCAAAGAACCGCAGAGTCTTAGTAGTATTTCGCTTCAATTACATGGAAAAAAATGAATATATTGACCGAAACGACACAACTCTCAACAAATAAATATAAACCGATATCATATTATGTGTGTTACTTGACATATGAATATCAGTTATGGCTTTCGGCTGGCCCATTGCACCTCTTTGACAAAGAGTCAGTCAGTCTTTGGTGGAAATATGGTGATGGTAGCAATATGGTGAAAACATGGTGGAAAAAGGGAGATGGTAGAACTATGGTGGCATTACGGTGGAAACATCGATGCCGGAAATATATAATGGAAACAAATCGTGGATATAGCTTGAAAATATGGCGGAATAATATGGCGGACATTTATGTTGCAAATATGGCAACTTGCACAATAATGGTCGCATTACACATATCAACACATCGATAAGAAGTCCAAATAAAGATCGTTTAGGGCGGTTCTGCCACTATAGGAGCACCGATTATCACCCGTTATAGCCACAAGCAAAGCGCCCGTTATTCACACCCTTCAGTCCTACACGCAGGCGGCACAGTGACAGAGACAGAGAGAAAGAGGCAGATAAAGAGAGGGACCCACCTCTGGAGAATCTTGTGGTCCTTGTCCAGTTCCTTGCCCAGCTGCTTGCCCACGTCCGGCATGACGGCGTACCGCTGCCCCAACTTCATGGTGTGGGTCAGCTTGATGTCCTTGACCTTGGTGGAGCGTCCGGGCTGGTAGACCTTGGTGATCCAGTCGTCGGCCCACCAGTCCTTGAACAGCCGCGGGTAGTACACGCCGAACACATTGATGTGACTCCGCTGCACGAAGTCGTACGTCAGGATGGCCACGTTGCCGCCCTTGTGCATGGGTCCCACCACGCCCACGTTGGGCGGGTCGTAGGCGCCCAGGACGCCCACGAAGCGGGGTGTCCAGCCCGGGGTCTCCATGATGGAGTCGTCGTTCACCCGGTAAAAGTACTCCACCCCGTCCAGGTACGCCTCCATCATGGCGTCGTTCTGGGCCCAGCCTGGGTGGCCGGCGTGCGAGCACTGCACCATGTGCAGGGAGGGCCGGATGCCCTTCGCCTGGCAGTGCGTCTCGATTCGCGCCAGGAAGTGTCCCCGAAAGGCCTGCTGCATGGCCACGTCGGTGAAGAACCTATCCGTGTTGTCGTAGGCGAAATAGAAGTGGTAGTCGTACCCGGACGTGGCCGTTTTGCAGAAAGACGGTAAAATGGAATCAAAGAGTTGGAATTTGGCTGGGATGTTGTCGGCGGTCAAGTCCTTAATATTCCGCGAGGTCAAACCCCCGCCAATGGCTATGGATTTCAGGCGCCTCTCCGCGTTTTCCCATAGCAACGTATGGTGCGTCCGTTGCCCGTGGTTACCCGTCCCGTTGCTAAGCAACGTCCCGTTGCCGCCGATGACGCGGGCGTCTCCGTTGTGACCCAGCGCGCGGTGCTCGATGTGGATATCCAGGTACACGTCCTCGTCCCGGCTCCCCTCCCAAGCCGCCCCCGCGGAGGACGCGTTTGATTGGTCCCGTCGCGCCGACACGTTGCCATGGCTACCGTTGCCCTGGAACACGTAGCGGGTGGTTTCCCGGAACTCCTCCGACGAGACTTGGTTGTCAAATCCCGCGGAGGTCGTCCAGCCGCGGTACCGGATCTGGGAGTACCCCAGCAAAAAGACCACATAGCCGATCACTATATAGGCCAGCAGCTTCCTCCGCGCCTTCAACACGCTCCACGCCGACCCCACCGCGCCCGCCATCTTGTCCTGTCACGTGATCACGTCCCGGTGGCAGCCTAGGTGCAGTCGTACCGGACGGAGGTGAGATTGACTGCCAGGCCCTGTCCACAGCATGGGCCACGGGGTAAGTGGGTGAGGAGCGCCTACTCAGCGGCTCCTGGGTCAAACAAATAAACCACTTAAACAATAAAATAGATTAAGTCTTTATGGCGGCACTTTCTACTCCTAACTGCTGAAGCAGTAATAACATGATAAATATATAGAGTTTAGCATGACATAAGGACCGTAAACTTCTCCTTTCTTAAATTGAAATTAACATACCCTGCAGAAAACTTTTGTTGAGATCCACTATGCACAAAACACTGTTAAATCCAGTCACCGTCCAATCGCCAAAAGTAACAATATGACGCTCCTCTTCAAGAATCTGTTGTCTTTTTGTGTGTAGTGCAGTAATTATCAACCAGTGTTGACCGTTCTGTATCTCAGTAACTCCCAAAGTCACTTAAAAAACGTCAGAGGAACCCCCTCCTGCTACGATCAAAGCGTTAATGCCAAAATGCACAGCTCATTGCTGCTCCGTATACTGTAGCAGTGCGCGCCCCGCGCCCCAACACACAGCGGGGATCTCTCTGCTGCGGAGGTTAGCGCGCTAGACTGCCGATCAATAGATCACGGGTTCGGACACATAACCTGGGGCATGATGTATCCTTTTATCCTGCACAGCCGGGAGGTTGATTGGCCCGGTTTACACCAGGCGTGCAAAAAAGTGGCCTAACGCCTTAGTTCCTGTCATTTCATTAGGCACGCGAGCTCTCAGGTGGCCCGAGCACTCAAGGCGAGCGCTCTAACCCACTGAGCTACCGGGCCGGCCTCCTTTGAAAAACTGTGGTAATCTGCCACTAGCTGATGATAAATCATCAACACCAAGGTCCAGTTATCCGGTGTTATCATGGCGCGAGTACTGATAAAGGCCGGTGAAACTGGCGGACCTGTCTGTCAGAGAGAAAATGTGGTTAAAGCCTCCTGACTATACAACCAACCGTCAGAGAGAAACGCCCCCATTACCCGTCAACCTTACTCACTCGGATCAGACTCATACAGGCACAACGGGGTTATAATCATTGAACTAACAAGGACTCGCATGACGTAGACATAAATATATCGTACATATAGGCTCGTGTAAATCTCTAGGCAACATGCCCCAACGGATGACAGTCTGTTTGATCTAGCGATGACCTCCCATCTCCAGGGCGGCGCAGATACGGGCACTGGCTGGCCGACCAAAACCATCAATGATTTACGCTATAAACTACATCGCCTCTATTGATTAGGCTAGCGTTGTTGCTATGGCTAACACTATACCTCTATTGATTAGGCTAGCGTTGTTGCTATGGGTAACACTATACCTCTATTGATTAGGCTAGGGTTGTGGTTATGATTAGGCTAGCGTTGTTGCTATGGGTAACACTATACCTCTATTGATTAGGCTAGGGTTGTGGTTATGATTAGGCTAGCGTTGTTGCTATGGGTAACACTATACCTCTCTTGATTAGGCTAGGGCTGTGGTTATGATTAGCTTAGCGTTGTTGCTATGGGTAACACTATACCTCTCTTGATTAGGCTAGGGCTGTGGTTATGATTAGGCTAGCGTTGTTGCTATGGGTAACACTATATCTCTCTTGATTAGCCTAGGGTTGTGCTTATGGGTAACCCTATGCCTCTATTGATTAGCCTAGGGTTGTGCTTATGGGTAACCCTATGCCACTATTGATTAGGCTAGGGATGTGCTTATGGGTAACCCTATGCCTCTATTGATTAGGCTATCGTTGTGCTTATGGGTAACCCTATGCCTCTATTGATTAGCCTAGGGTTGTGCTTATGGGTAACCCTATGCCTCTATTGATTAGCCTAGGGTTGTGCTTATGGGTAACCCTATGCCACTATTGATTAGGCTAGGGATGTGGTTAGGGGTAACCCTATGCCTCTATTGATTAGGCTAGGGATGTGGTTATAGGGAACCCTACGCCTATATTGATTAGGCTAGGGATGTGGTTATGGGTAACCCTATGTCTCTATTGATTAGGCTAGGGATGTGGTTATGGGTAACCCTATGTCTCTATTGATTAGGCCAGGGTTGTGCTTATGGGTAACCCTATGCCTCTATTGATTAGGCTTGGGATGTGGTTATAGGGAACCCTATGCCTATATTGATTAGGCTAGGGATGTGGTTATGGGTAACCCTATGTCTCTATTGATTAGGCTAGGGATGTGGTTATGGGTAACCCTATGCCTCTATTGATTAGGCTAGGGATGTGGTTATGGGTAACCCTATGTCTCTATTGATTAGGCTAGGGATGTGGTTATAGGTAACTCTATGTCTCTATTGATTAGGCTAGGGATGTGGTTATGGGTAACCCTATGCCTCTATTGATTAGGCTAGGGATGTGGTTATAGGTAACCCTATGTCTCTATTGATTAGGCTAGGGATGTGGTTATGGGTAACCCTATGCCTCTATTGATTAGGCTAGGGTTGTGGTTATGGTTAGGGTAACCCTAGGCGTGCACGAAGTATTGCCTTCACGGGAACGATGCCCATAAAACAGTCATAAAGAAGTTCGAGTGGCGAGAGTAGATGGCATATTACAGGGCTGAATCAATGTTGTGTACTGAATGTGTTATCTTAGGCTAACACCACTCGGTCCATATGCAAAGAACCCTGGCGAACACTGGTCCATCCTTGTGCTGTGACACCTTCACCTCCTACCATATACTGGTCCATCCCACGAGGGGAGGGGGGTACAACATATAGTAAGTTATATACATATGCGCCGCCCAAATGACCCCTTTCTTCTCTCAATCCCTGAAGCAGATATCAACAATTTCTCCCGATGTGCCTTTCTGAGACTGACTTTTTGTTTTAAATTGCAGTTCTTGACTATATAGTCTAGTTGATATCGAAAGTGTTCAAATAAGTATCCTCCAGACACTTTGTCATGAATGTTAGTCTATAGTTTGGATGCCTATTTAACCACACATGTCTGTCAGTGTCTATTTTGTTTGCCTTTTTAAGTAAAAAATTCTGTCAGTGCCCATTTTAGATACCTTTTATAACCACAAAATTGTCTGTCAGTCACCACACAATTGGGCACTTTTGCTCTCACTTTCCAAATCCTTTCTTCGGCATGGGCAGCACACCCCCACCACTGTAGTAATGTTGTCGCCCTCCCCCATCCCCTGGGGTCCACTCTCCCTCTCACTGGGACACCTTCACCTCCTATCAATTCTTAGTTATTTCAGGCAATCGAAAAAACAGATTTGTATGAAAATGGGCTAGTAACTTTACGCGAGTAAGCAAGACTGGGCAAGTTTAATGATACCAAACTTACATTGATGTTTCTTGATGAGACGAATAATATTTCTTCATACTAACGCTCCTTCATGAGCAGATACTCTGTGGCAAACATGTATACTAAAACAATCTGTAGTTGCCATGGCATGCTCGTAGCCTGAACCACATTTTCTCCGAATCATAAAAAACATACATTGACATTTGTCATTGGCACATTGCAGTACTTTTTCTAGCCGCAGACTCCCCTCTGGGTCTTGGATGCAACCCTACATGCGCGATTAGAAAATGCGAATGTCGGCAGTTCGGGGCAAAGCGCTCGTCCGTGCATCACATCAGTGCAGGAACAGACAATAACTTTGGATGTCACCTGTCTTGTCGGGCATGTGGTGTTGAGATTCACCTGCCCCCTCCCCCCCCCCACGCCCCCCCCGAAAATTTATCTGTCCTATCAAATTGAGAAACAACAATACACGGATATAATTTGATATAATATTGATATAATTGTATTCACTTTGTTATTTACAAGGATTTCGACGATTCTGCCTCCCACATGGACGAGCGCACAGTTACTTTATGTACATTGTCGGGGACAAAAACTGAAAGCTACCATGCAGTTATTGTTCACATTGATCAGTGCCAGTGGTGTTTTACTCAGTGTAACTGCTGAACATTGCTGAATAACAAGAGATCTAAATCTTCGCCTGCCCCGTCAGGCATACAACCAGTATTCTGACCTGCCCGACCCGGAATTCAACTCTCCCTGGTCGTCGGGCAGTCGGTTATATCTCTCCCTGCAGTGACTTTCAGAACGATCGTTAAAAATTTATGAAAACTATTGACCGAAACAAGACTATACAGCATTAATGAATTTGACTTTAGTTTAGACCTAATGGCTCTAGCTAAGGCGATCCGAACAACACAGACACTTGCCTAAGCCAGGGCAGCCAGAAAAAGTATCTTCTGGAGGAGCCCAATGTGTACGCACATGTGCATACATACGTCTGGCCACGCCCTCCCCGCAAGTGTCCCCAGACAAGCCCGCTTCTCTAGGGGCACAACAGTGTCCATGCTAAATTCTTTAGACGCCAGTCGGGAATCGACTGTAGCTTTTATCAGAATGCGTGCGCGTACAATAATAGTGTTTACGTATTCTATATGCCTTGTTCTATCTTCTGACATCAAGAAAGTGTATAAACACTTGGTTGTTTTGATTATATTTTCGCGAAGAAATGTTGGAGCTATTAGCCTAATAGGGTTTTCCTAATAGCTGACATGTCTGCCTGGTGATCTGACGATCGCAGATTTGTGCCTCAGTCCGGAAGTTTATGCCCCATTTTGACAGTAGGGAGTTTTTATCGCCAGTGTTGTGTTGGGCACGGTATGGGAAGCTTGTTGGTTAATGTTTAAGGGAGTAGAGTTATGCTCAGGTGAAGAGGGATTGAAATAGCTGGTTTATTATCATTAATCAGCTGAAACATGGCAGCTGGGGCGAGCAAAGACAGAGGGCGTCACTGGGCGGCGGCGTCAGTTACAACAGCTGAGCGACATCAGCTCCAGCGGCGGGAATACAGGATTGGGCATACCAGGGTTCCGATGTGCTGGCTGCCTGCCTGGAGTAGTGAGACAGGGACCCATTCCCCAGCCACATATGAGGCCTACACCCCCTTCTCCTTCACACTTCCACAGTCAAATCATCCAGCCATCAACATGGCCCTCGGTCAAAGTGGGCATTCACCAGTCATGGCAGACACGGCAGTAGGTACGGGAGGGCAGACAGGTGACACGGGGGGGGGGGTAGAGCTAGTTAGGGGAGGGCAGACAGGTGACACAGGGGGAGGTAGGGGAGGGCAGACAGGTGACACGGTGGGGGGTAGAGCTAGTTAGGGGAGGGCAGACAGGTGACACAGGGGGAGGTAGGGGAGTGCAGACAGGTGACACGGGAGGAGGTAGGGAAGGGCAGACAGGTGACACGGGAGGAGGTAGGGGAGGGCAGACAGGTAACACGGGAGGAGGTAGGGGAGGGCAGACAGGTAACACGGGAGGAGGTAGGGAAGGGCAGGCAGGTGACACGGGAGGAGGTAGGGGAGGACAGACAGGTGACACGGGAGGAGGTAGGAGAGGCCAGACAGGTGGCCAGCTATAGGCTGGTGCACGGGACAACAGAGGTAAGGCACTACTACCTGCTGGAGTGTCAGGGGCCCGGGGTGCCCACCTATACCCTCCGCAGCACCAGGGACAACAGAGGTAAGACACTACTACCTGCTGGAGTGTCAGGGGCCCGGGGTGCCCTCCTATACCCTCCGCAGTACCAGGGACAACAGAGGTAAGACACTACTACCTGCTGGAGTGTCAGGGACCCGGGGTGCCCTCCTATACCCTCCGCAGTACCAGGGACAACAGAGGTAAGGCACTATTACCTGCTGGAGTGTCAGGGGCCCGGGGTGCCCACCTATACCCTCCACAGTACCAGGGACAACAGAGGTAAGGCACTACTACCTGCTGGAGTGTCAAGGGCCCGGGGTGCCCACCTATACCCTCCGCAGCACCAGGGACAACAGAGGTAAGACACTACTACCTGCTGGAGTGTCAGGGGCCCGGGGTGCCCACCTATACCCTCCGCAGCACCAGGGACAACAGAGGTAAGGCACTACTACCTGCTGGAGTGTCAGGGGCCCGGGGTGCCCACCTATACCCTCCGCAGCACCAGGGACAACAGAGGTAAGGCACTACTACCTGCTGGAGTGTCCGGGGCCCGGGGTGCCCTCCTATACCCTCCGCAGCACCAGGGACAACAGAGGTAAGGCACTACTACCTGCTGGAGTGTCAGGGGCCCGGGGTGCCCTCCTATACCCTCCGCAGTACCAGGGACAACAGAGGTAAGGCACTACTACCTGCTGGAGTGTCAGGGGCCCGGGGTGCCCTCCTATACCCTCCGCAGCACCAGGGACAACAGAGGTAAGGCACTACTACCTGCTGGAGTGTCAGGGGCCCGGGGTGCCCACCTATACCCTCCGCAGTACCAGGGACAACAGAGGTAAGGCACTACTACCTGCTGGAGTGTCAGGGGCCCGGGGTGCCCACCTATACCCTCCGCAGCACCAGGGACAACAGAGGTAAGGCACTACTACCTGCTGGAGTGTCAGGGGCCCGGGGTGCCCACCTATACCCTCCGCAGTACCAGGGACAACAGAGGTAAGGCACTACTACCTGCTGGAGTGTCAGGGGCCCGGGGTGCCCTCCTATACCCTCCGCAGTACCAGGGACAACAGAGGTAAGGCACTACTACCTGCCGGAGTGTCAGGGGCCCGGGGTGCCCACATATACCCTCCGCAGTACCAGGGACAACAGAGGTAAGGCACTACTACCTGCTGGAGTGTCAGGGGTCCGGGGTGCCCACCTATACCCTCCGCAGCACCAGGGACAACAGAGGTAAGACACTACTACCTGCTGGAGTGTCAGGGGCCCGGGGTGCCCACCTATACCCTCCGCAGTACCAGGGACAACAGAGGTAAGACACTACTACCTGCTGGAGTGTCAGGGGCCCGGGGTGCCCACCTATACCCTCCGCAGTACCAGGGACAACAGAGGTAAGACACTACTACCTGCTGGAGTGTCAGGGGCCCGGGGTGCCCACCTATACCCTCCGCAGTACCAGGGACAACAGAGGTAAGGCACTACTACCTGCTGGAGTGTCAGGGGCCCGGGGTGCCCTCCTATACCCTCCGCAGTACCAGGGACAACAGAGGTAAGGCACTACTACCTGCCGGAGTGTCAGGGGCCCGGGGTGCCCACCTATACCCTCCGCAGTACCAGGGACAACAGAGGTAAGGCACTACTACCTGCTGGAGTGTCAGGGGTCCGGGGTGCCCACCTATACCCTCCGCAGCACCAGGGACAACAGAGGTAAGACACTACTACCTGCTGGAGTGTCAGGGGCCCGGGGTGCCCACCTATACCCTCCGCAGTACCAGGGACAACAGAGGTAAGGCACTACTACCTGCTGGAGTGTCAGGGGCCCGGGGTGCCCACCTATACCCTCCGCAGCACCAGGGACAACAGAGGTAAGGCACTACTACCTGCTGGAGTGTCCGGGGCCCGGGGTGCCCTCCTATACCCTCCGCAGTACCAGGGACAACAGAGGTAAGGCACTACTACCTGCTGGAGTGTCAGGGGCCCGGGGTGCCCACCTATACCCTCCGCAGCACCAGGGACAACAGAGGTAAGACACTACTACCTGCTGGAGTGTCAGGGGCCCGGGGTGCCCTCCTATACCCTCCGCAGCACCAGGGACAACAGAGGTAAGACACTACTACCTGCTGGAGTGTCAGGGGCCCGGGGTGCCCACCTATACCCTCCGCAGTACCAGGGACAACAGAGGTAAGGCACTACTACCTGCTGGAGTGTCAGGGGCCCGGGGTGCCCTCCTATACCCTCCGCAGTACCAGGGACAACAGAGGTAAGGCACTACTACCTGCTGGAGTGTCAGGGGCCCGGGGTGCCCTCCTATACCCTCCGCAGTACCAGGGACAACAGAGGTAAGGCACTACTACCTGCTGGAGTGTCAGGGGCCCGGGGTGCCCTCCTATACCCTCCGCAGTACCAGGGACAACAGAGGTAAGGCACTACTACCTGCTGGAGTGTCAGGGGCCCGGGGTGCCCACCTATACCCTCCGCAGTACCAGGGACAACAGAGGTAAGGCACTACTACCTGCTGGAGTGTCAGGGGTCCGGGGTGCCCACCTATACCCTCCGCAGCACCAGGGACAACAGAGGTAAGGCACTACTACCTGCTGGAGTGTCAGGGGCCCGGGGTGCCCTCCTATACCCTCCGCAGTACCAGGGACAACAGAGGTAAGGCACTACTACCTGCTGGAGTGTCAGGGGCCCGGGGTGCCCTCCTATACCCTCCGCAGTACCAGGGACAACAGAGGTAAGGCACTACTACCTGCTGGAGTGTCAGGGGTCCGGGGTGCCCACCTATACCCTCCGCAGTACCAGGGACAACAGAGGTAAGGCACTACTACCTGCTGGAGTGTCAGGGGCCCGGGGTGCCCACCTATACCCTCCGCAGTACCAGGGACAACAGAGGTAAGGCACTACTACCTGCTGGAGTGTCAGGGGCCCGGGGTGCCCACCTATACCCTCCGCAGCACCAGGGACAACAGAGGTAAGGCACTACTACCTGCTGGAGTGTCAGGGGCCCGGGGTGCCCACCTATACCCTCCGCAGCACCAGGGACAACAGAGGTAAGGCACTACTACCTGCTGGAGTGTCAGGGGCCCGGGGTGCCCTCCTATACCCTCCGCAGTACCAGGGACAACAGAGGTAAGGCACTACTACCTGCTGGAGTGTCCGGGGCCCGGGGTGCCCACCTATACCCTCCGCAGTACCAGGGACAACAGAGGTAAGACACTACTACCTGCTGGAGTGTCAGGGGCCCGGGGTGCCCTCCTATACCCTCCGCAGCACCAGGGACAACAGAGGTAAGGCACTACTACCTGCTGGAGTGTCAGGGGCCCGGGGTGCCCTCCTATACCCTCCGCAGTACCAGGGACAACAGAGGTAAGACACTACTACCTGCTGGAGTGTCAGGGGCCCGGGGTGCCCTCCTATACCCTCCGCAGCACCAGGGACAACAGAGGTAAGGCACTACTACCTGCTGGAGTGTCAGGGGCCCGGGGTGCCCTCCTATACCCTCCGCAGCACCAGGGACAACAGAGGTAAGGCACTACTACCTGCTGGAGTGTCAGGGGCCCGGGGTGCCCTCCTATACCCTCCGCAGCACCAGGGACAACAGAGGTAAGGCACTACTACCTGCTGGAGTGTCAGGGGCCCGGGGTGCCCACCTATACCCTCCGCAGCACCAGGGACAACAGAGGTAAGGCACTACTACCTGCTGGAGTGTCAGGGGCCCGGGGTGCCCACCTATACCCTCCGCAGTACCAGGGACAACAGAGGTAAGGCACTACTACCTGCTGGAGTGTCAGGGGCCCGGGGTGCCCACCTATACCCTCCGCAGCACCAGGGACAACAGAGGTAAGGCACTACTACCTGCTGGAGTGTCAGGGGCCCGGGGTGCCCTCCTATACCCTCCGCAGTACCAGGGACAACAGAGGTAAGGCACTACTACCTGCTGGAGTGTCAGGGGCCCGGGGTGCCCTCCTATACCCTCCGCAGCACCAGGGACAACAGAGGTAAGGCACTACTACCTGCTGGAGTGTCAGGGGCCCGGGGTGCCCTCCTATACCCTCCGCAGCACCAGGGACAACAGAGGTAAGGCACTACTACCTGCTGGAGTGTCAGGGGCCCGGGGTGCCCTCCTATACCCTCCGCAGCACCAGGGACAACAGAGGTAAGGCACTACTACCTGCTGGAGTGTCAGGGGCCCGGGGTGCCCACCTATACCCTCCGCAGTACCAGGGACAACAGAGGTAAGGCACTACTACCTGCTGGAGTGTCAGGGGCCCGGGGTGCCCACCTATACCCTCCGCAGTACCAGGGACAACAGAGGTAAGGCACTACTACCTGCTGGAGTGTCAGGGGCCCGGGGTGCCCACCTATACCCTCCGCAGCACCAGGGACAACAGAGGTAAGACACTACTACCTGCTGGAGTGTCAGGGGCCCGGGGTGCCCTCCTATACCCTCCGCAGCACCAGGGACAACAGAGGTAAGACACTACTACCTGCTGGAGTGTCAGGGGCCCGGGGTGCCCACCTATACCCTCCGCAGTACCAGGGACAACAGAGGTAAGACACTACTACCTGCTGGAGTGTCAGGGGCCCGGGGTGCCCACCTATACCCTCCGCAGTACCAGGGACAACAGAGGTAAGGCACTACTACCTGCTGGAGTGTCAGGGGCCCGGGGTGCCCTCCTATACCCTCCGCAGTACCAGGGACAACAGAGGTAAGACACTACTACCTGCTGGAGTGTCAGGGGCCCGGGGTGCCCTCCTATACCCTCCGCAGTACCAGGGACAACAGAGGTAAGGCACTACTACCTGCTGGAGTGTCAGGGGCCCGGGGTGCCCACCTATACCCTCCGCAGCACCAGGGACAACAGAGGTAAGGCACTACTACCTGCTGGAGTGTCAGGGGCCCGGGGTGCCCACCTATACCCTCCGCAGTACCAGGGACAACAGAGGTAAGGCACTACTACCTGCTGGAGTGTCAGGGGCCCGGGGTGCCCTCCTATACCCTCCGCAGTACCAGGGACAACAGAGGTAAGGCACTACTACCTGCTGGAGTGTCAGGGGCCCGGGGTGCCCTCCTATACCCTCCGCAGCACCAGGGACAACAGAGGTAAGGCACTACTACCTGCTGGAGTGTCAGGGGCCCGGGGTGCCCACCTATACCCTCCGCAGTACCAGGGACAACAGAGGTAAGGCACTACTACCTGCTGGAGTGTCAGGGACCCGGGGTGCCCTCCTATACCCTCCGCAGTACCAGGGACAACAGAGGTAAGGCACTACTACCTGCTGGAGTGTCAGGGGCCCGGGGTGCCCACCTATACCCTCCGCAGCACCAGGGACAACAGAGGTAAGGCACTACTACCTGCTGGAGTGTCAGGGGCCCGGGGTGCTCTCCTATACCCTCCGCAGTACCAGGGACAACAGAGGTAAGACACTACTACCTGCTGGAGTGTCAGGGGCCCGGGGTGCCCTCCTATACCCTCCGCAGTACCAGGGACAACAGAGGTAAGGCACTACTACCTGCTGGAGTGTCAGGGGCCCGGGGTGCCCTCCTATACCCTCCGCAGCACCAGGGACAACAGAGGTTATGTTCGCCATTAACCTGCTTTAATAATATATTTAATAAATATCCCAATTCCTGGACGAAGAAAGTGCCGCAGAGATGTCTTTTTATGACAATTTCTAACGCTGTTCTCAACTGTTAGATTGTTGCCATTATTTCCGTGAGACACCATGTGTGTATCGATGACGTCATATCCGACAGCCATCGTGGTGGAGGACAACGCTGACATCAGAGCGAGGCTGGAGAAGAAGGCACTCCCCATGATCATGTATGAGGAAATCGAGGTGGCAGACGGACACAGTGAGTGATGGAGTAGAGCGGTCTAGGGATTGGGTGGCATTGAGAGTGATATAAGATCCTGAAGGTATCTGACTGTATGATGAGCCGTATATTGTGATAGGGCAGGTTTCCACAATGTGCCCAAATTGTCCATACGAAAAGATACAAATTGCTTCAACTTCACCCATCTGGTTGGTATACGGGCGTAGGTTGAAGAATTGCCTTGTGTCGCAATTTTGTGTGTCGAGTTTCTTCTCTTAATAGTATGATAACGTATCCAGTTGAATAGCTTACTTTGCGACAAGTTACAAGCTGATCAGCCGCGTGTATTTTTCTTTCAGAAATCTGGGCCAAAGTGCTGCTGCCGCCTTCCCTGAACCGGGACCACATCACACAGTATCCGGTTCTCGTGTACACGTGAGTGCCAAGCGTAGATCCGGGCAGATCGTATATTTGACTTTAATGACTTTCTAACCATCTATCTGTTTTTAATTTACTAGACAGTGTCAGATCTTATTAGTGGTAACTCTCTCAGAAATGTATACATCATCATACCTATCTTCATGTTAACGGACAAAAACGACCTGATATAGTGATGTAGCACATGTTAATCCAGACTTAATCCAGACTTCCCTACATGACGTGCATCAGTCTAGCAATAAGATACCTTTAACAACACCCCATGCTATATAAAGTCACTAAGACTTAGTTATTTGCAATTAATGCAACTGGAATCGACATAATAATTCTCGTTATCCCGCAAAAGCGGCCTAAACCCCCATTTCATTTTATTGCACTTCATCTAACAGATTTTAAACGCTTTATCAGCAAATTGCTGTATGAGCAGGTTATAACAGTCGTACCTCATGGCGACAGGTACGCCGGCCCGGGGACCCAGCGGGTGACCGAGCACTTCTCGCTGGGCTGGGAGACGTACCTCGTCAGCACCGAGCAGGTTATCTACGTGATGGTGGACGGGCGGGGGTCCTCAGGCCGGGGCGACCGCTGGATGCACGCCATCTACCGGCATCTCGGAACACTAGAGGTGGAGGACCAGATATCCGCGGCCAAGTAAGTGCGCATGCACTCTGGGGATTTGGGGTCGTATATATTGATGGACTGCAGAGGGACTATATAGTCCAAGTATAGGTCAACAAATTCGCCTTGATCGATGGTCGTTCCATCAAGATGACGCGTTTTCGGGTGTATTTATACATGTGTGATATATCATGGATGTATTTAGAAAAGTGTCAGGTAAAGTCATAGGTAAAGTTTGTGAGCGATTGAAGAAACTTGTTGGTGTGCTATCTAAGGGCGTGTTTGATTTACATGAAACCAAAAGCGGTTTGCCGAACTAACTGTTCGACAGGAGAAGAACCGAAACCGGTTTGCTCGAAACCGAGAGAGCTGGTTTGACGGTTTCGGTTCCGCGGAACTGTCAGATCAATGAACACAGACACCATAGTTAATCATAAATGTAATGAATATAGACTTCTAGACAAAGATATGATACTAATTCATTTACGGAAAGTCCAATTGCGGGTAGAAATTGAAACAGACGTCAGGTTCACCTGCAGCGCAGGATTTAAAACGCAACGATCTGACTCGGTCGACAGCTAAAACCCAACTGCCCGTTTATTCCGTTTCGGTCTACATTTCTCGTTTCCACACCCCTACCATGCAGATTAGTTTTATAGCAACCATGCATTAAGCCAACTCAATAATCCCACCACCTCAGCTTGAACCCGCCCGCCCCGATACACTCAACACGGCCCCTCTCACCTCTCGCGGCCGTCCACCGCCTCGCTGTCCTGTGGTTGATTCCCTCATTAGCAGATAAGTGAGCCGAGCGTGTTCATGTAGAGATGGCAAGCCACGCCGTAGTCTGGGGCCGTGACTGTTACCACGCGATAAATCGATCAGCTGTTATGAGACTCATTGCCTCATAATCCTAACACTTTGGTTATGTTAAAATAATTTGAACATTATTCTTTAATTACGATGTGAATCCCTAAACCTTCGCGCGCTAAAGTTGTTAAACTGTACAGTCATATATATGCTGGCATAAATTCATAAGCACGTGGCCATTGCCAAAATACATGTTGAAACTGTAAATAAATGGAACTATGCGTTCGCCTTTAGATAGGCAAACCGTTGAAACCGGTTTCAAAACCGGTTTCGGTTTCCAGTCGGTTTCAGGTAAATCGAACACGCCGTAAACGTCACATCCTTGTTGGTGTACTACCGCTCGATTACATTTAACTTCTGTTACGCTCTTGTCTGCTTATCAAACACTGAAGTCATAATATGTCCCTTTACACTCTCTACACGCTACACTGACTACTATCAATCCTAATATTTCATTCCATGTCTGGTCTGATGCCCCATTTGTACCAAAATAGTTATTGTTTCAGACACCTGCGGGAAACATTTCCCTACGTCGACAAAAAGCGCATTGCAATCTGGGGCTGGGTGAGTATTGCCGGGGCACATAACGTGATAGTGTCACGTGACGTCACGTCAATTGAAATTCATGGAGATGGTTAGGTAGCTGGTGTAGAAGGAATAAACAACTGATGAACATCTTTGTATTACTACGCCAGCGGGCCGCTGATAAACAACACTGGATACCGGTTGACTTATTTAAGTGTTGGTGTCAGAAGAGGGATATCCTTCGAGTGGCTCGACACTGGTAACAAGTAGATCATGTTGATGTAACAATACTGCGACTTGCCACGTCTTTAGGCTACAGTTATTACCATGGGCTGTGTCAATTCGCCTCTTCCTTCACATTGATAAATTTAATGGACATCACGATGCAAGCCTGTAGGGTTCCCAGAGACAAACTCATACTAATATCCTTTTGTTATCATACTGACAACTCAGCGTAATAGAGATCATTCCCTTGCCCTGGCGTGTCTCTTGCCTATTGGGACCTGTGGGGACCTTACATACCGATCAGTACTTATGGACTTGCTTTGTTACAGTCGTACGGCGGTTTCGTCACAGCTCACGCCATGGGAGATGGTTCAGATGTATTCCCCTGCGGAATCGCCGTCGCGCCCGTCACAGATTTTAGATACTACGGTAATATGCGCCAAATAAATAAATAAAAACGTTAAACTGTATGTATAAATATAAACATGATATGGTTTACATCACTTGAAATGAATTAACGAATTACAGCCTGAAATTAAAGGGGAAATTTCTTAGTGTTATTTATCAAGCAACAGGCAATATGTTAAAAGTGAGAGGGACTCTTTTCGTATTCGTTGTTTCGTATATTTTCATCCATACTAAGGCTTTATGCTCGATTGGGCTAGATGAGTTGCCTTTCGCATGGTCACATTGACATAATGCACAAAGTGGACAGAGATAATAAGTCCTGATTTCTCTAGTGGGGGAAATACAGTTTGTCATCAGAGCAAATGGTCAATTAACAATCCCATGCTCTTTTTGATTTGTATATTGAATTAATCATGAGACCAATAAAGGTAAACTTTCTTATTTTGTGGGGTAACCATGGAGTTATGTCCGGACACTTGCTCTGTATCCGGTGTCTGTACATGTAGCACGGCGTAGTGGAACCTATTCCTATGGTGATCATCACTGAATTTGCTTGGAATTAACTATGATCGGTGTTGTTGATGTATTGTTTCCTTTTCCAGACACGGCTTACACTGAGCGCTACATGGGCTTAGCGCATAGCAACGACAACTACCGCGGATACGATGTACGTAAACACTTGCCAGACATGTTAGTCTAACAATAAAGCGGGTATGATGTACGTAGACACTTGCCAGACATGTTAGTCAAACCATACCGCGGGTACGATGTACGTAGACACTTGCCAGACATGTTAGTCTAACCATACCGCGGGTACGATGTACGTAGACACTTGCCAGACATGTTAGTCTAACAATACCGTGCATTCCATGTACGTAGAAACTTCCCAGACATGTTTGTCTAACAATACCGCGGGTACGATGTACGTAGACACTTGCCAGACATGTTAGTCTAACAATACCGCGGGTACGATGTACGTAGACCGCGGATTCGCATTTTCGTTATCGGCGCGGGGGCGAGGGCGCATAATAAAAATGTGAGTCTGTTATTGTCGCTGTCGCTTTTCATCTTTTACCTTGAACATTTATGTGAAATGAAATGAATTAGCGTAATAGGCCGTTTTTGTGCAAACTTGGTTTGTGTGATGACGTCTGCATTCCTTATGCTTCAGGGGAAGCATCTCAGATATGTTCTGTTTTGTTTCTCTGTCAGAATGCCAACGTATCGAGAAAGGCGGAACATTTCCAGGGGAAGCATATCATGATTGTGCACGGGACGGCTGACGGTGAGTGGCCAACTTGTGACGTCACGCCACCTCCGCCTACGTCACAATGTGCCGCCATGTCACGCGCCATTGTCGTTTCAAACTTCAATTGTCCCTTTAGCACCTGACAAATGCTCCAAAAAACGTGACTATGAATAAATTGGATTTAATTTTATACTGTTCAAGTACCGAGCAATCTTATATATACGTCCATATCATACTATACGCTACGAAACTGCCGTGGGTTCGAATGGATATGTACTGCACCTTGTGCAATGAAATGCAAAAGGAGGGGATTGGTTTTCTATGCCGAGAACGCTACCACTCGACCCAAATAATGAGGTGCAGCTAGTGTGGGGATTGACTGTCGTTTATCAATGTCATTGTCGGAAGTACGTGTGCCTGGAAGTTCTACATGACAGCTGTTAAAAGAATGTTACTATACGGAGTGTTTATGTCGTTGCAGATAATGTCCATTTTCAACATACGGCACAGTTCCTGAAAGCTTTAACTCAAGCTGACGTTGACTTTAGAGTACAGGTGGGTGAAGTTATCTGTTATCAGACAGGTTATTTAACATTTTAAGTATTTCTAGGAGAGCATCAGTGTTGCAATGCGCGTACCGTGCTCAATGTCACGTGTAGATTTGCAAACATAGATGTGTTTTAGTTAATACCTTATTTATAAGGGTTGTATGGGTGCATAACGAATAGCACTTGATACGAAAGTAGGGGGTTAATAAATATATAACAGTTATGAATAATGTATGTCTATTTCGCTACTGTTTGAACAAAACCTAAAAAAAACGAGCCGACAGGGTCGCCTGGAGTAATATACTTAGAATCTTGATCGCGATCGAGGCTTTCTTTCACAAAGTAACGACTGTACGGAGGATGGAGAAAGTATGGCTTGTTGCCACCAGTAAATACCAAAAAAAGAATAATCTTGGGATCGAAAGTCCGGCGACTGGTGGAAGGCGCACAAAGCTTGCCGCCATATGTGTCCCCGCTCGTTACTTACTTTTACACTATTACTTGTTGACATGGTATGTTTACTGTTGTCCTGAGCTCGATCTGCACTTTGTGGCTTGACTTTGTCCGCTTTATGGCCCTATCGTCAGGTCTACACCGATAAGAATCACGCGCTTCACGGACCCAAGACCAGCCTACATCTGTACAAAACGATGACGTCATACTTAAAGCACGAGTGCTGGGAAGGCGGGGAGCCCAAGGAGCCGGTCGTGGCGGAGAAGGAACCAAGAACCGAAAAGCAGCAATAGCAACCGATAACCTACAAACAGACGCATTATATGACTCGGAAAGATCCCAACAGACAAATACTTTACCATTCATGCTCAAGACATTTAATTAAATGCAACACTCATGGATGATATGATACGCGATATATGACTTGTCGTGGGCGAAAAGCTGTTGCAGCGGCAAGGGAATTGCCCTTTTTGTCTATGTACAGAACGGGGCCCGTTGCAGTTTAGTGGGGTAAAACTGATTCAAAGAGTTTAATTTTTAGGTACTGTTGACTGGGCTTCACTGGAACTACATATCATGAGGCCGAATGTGACAGTCAACTGTAGTGCTCCCTCCGCTCTCCACAGTCACCCTGCTGGTCGCCCGTCCCGGCAGCACTTGCTCCAGTTATGCTGGGAAACGCACACTCAGTCACTCGCTCTTTGTCACCGACACTCAGTCACTCACCCTTAGTCACTCACCCTTAGTCACTCACCCTCAGTCACTCGCCCTAAGTCACCCACCCTAAGGACCCCACCCTCAGGCACCCACTCGGTCATTCACCCAAAGTCACTCACACCTAGTCACCCACCTGAGTCCCCCATACTAAGTCACTCCGGGTCACCTAGACCTCTTCGCTCAATGCTGTATATCTAGCGAGGCAAATAGACAGCTGTCCTTGCATCACTTTGCGTGAGTTGTCACTCCTGTGGTGAATTTCACGAACGTCGTTTAGTTTTTATGGGCTGAGTGGGAAAACGTCAGCATGTGAATGATGGACGCTTTTAGTCGACTAAGCCCCGTAATCGGCTAAGCTATGTACGTGAAATAGGCCATAGGACTACTCAACTGTCTACATTGTCTCTCGTGTGGTGAAAGTAAACCGCGCTAAGTAAGATAATCAAAAGGATGAATCTCTCTAGTTACTAGATCGTTTTCTTTCTTGCACGTTAGTATCTGCGATATAATAAGCACTGCCTGCCAAGCACCGACTATTATTTGATAGATATAATATTGCCTCTGTACACTGAACCTTGGCGTGCACGTTATGTGAATGACATAGCATATAGGGCATTCCCCTTCAGTGTAAATAACGATGTACAGCTATTCCATTGTAAATATTTTGTTCCAGACCTTCACATTTTAAATTATATAATCAACTCTAATTGATGGATGATATGATGCTGTTTATTCACTCGCGTGTATGGTCGTAAATTGTTAACTTCTATATCTGTGTTACGTCATGAATCCACGTGTGACTTCATGACTACACGTGTAACGTCATGGCTACAAGTATGACGTCATGACCCGACGTGTTACGTCATGACTACATGTGTTACGTCACGACTACAGTGTTACGTCATGACTACATGTGTTACGTCACGACTACAGTGTTACGTCATGGCCCTACGTGTTACGTCATGACTACACGTGTGACGTCAAGACTACACCTATTACATCAGAAATACGCGCGTTACGTCACAAGTCACGTGTTCTATTTATTATTCCACGTGCATCTAGTTTACTAGACTTACTAAGAATCGTTGTTGCGTCTGATGTTGAATTGTTACTTGTATGAAAGTAAAATGTGATTGCTCAAATATTGATCACGGCAATTTATCTATAAATATTTAATTACACACTCAAATTTCACGTTCGTGTAAATTAGCAAATATGGATATTGTTGCGAATGTTGCGTTCATGTTATCACTTTGTATCAGTAGGAATACTATTTAAAATCAATGACCATGTAAATTCGTAAAATATCGGGCATAGAAAGTTCAGGTTTAATTTCATTAAACACAGACAAATTAAGTGATTAATCGTTGTATTGATTTGGAGACTGGGTTCGTGGGCCGGTGTGCTCCCCGGTCCAAACACATACCTAGCTAACAGAACAAAATTGAACTTACCGGGTGGCTGGAGACATTTCACTGGGTTTGTGTTACATTATAATCAGCCAGATTGGAGTTACGTTAACGATTACCCTTTACATGGATACCACGCCGGATGGCGGAATACCACGAACTCTAGATGTAAATCTGACTTACAAAAAATTACAGAACGAGTCAAGTTATATGAGCACCAATATCCGAGATACGGAGCCTGAAGGCGGGCGAGACAACTGATCGGGTATAATCAGCGAGGTCTTTCGTGCGAAACCGTGTTAAAGTTCTCCGAGTGGCTTTAAAACGTTGCTGGAAGTCGTAGATTACCGGCTGGTTTTATCCCCAGCCGAGGATAGCCATTGCCTGGTACGTAGCACGTTCGGCTGTTGAGTGTTTTCCGCTTGGCATACCCGGTGAGCAACTCTAGCTCCAACTATATATAATTGGCATATTTTGTTGAATGGTGCAGACCGTTTTTCTTTTCCTTGGGACAATTATGTTCTTTGCGTAGTGTGAATGCTTGTTCCATACATATATATATATATATATATATATAACGATAGTGGCTGACGTCACAGTCAGGTGGTATCGACTTGGCCCAGTTTCTTAACGTTTCGAGACGCGTCTGGTTTATTATAACATTTCCTTTACTCGAACGCGACATTTTCAAAATAAATATATCTGAGAAATATCTTTAGTTTCACTTTCATCGTCAAAGTGACAACACACTAGTCCCGGCCCGTATGCATAATCTGTAAGCTACGCATAAAACATGATTCATAGCCATAGCTTTTCAGGCTTGAGGGGGAATTCATAATCAGAGAGCGGAATTCAGTTAATTTTTGGCACATTCTGAAGTATGAGGTCATTTTTTTCGGTTTTTCGTCGGGAGAACAATGCAGCAAAATCATTTGCTTGGTGTTAGGCGTACGTTATGAACATGGGACCTAACCCTACTGTGACTGCTTGTCCAAGACACATGTGAGCCAACCATCACTTGCAGTGGCCCCCGCGGGGGTTTGTGCTAACAGAGCCTGACACACAGGTCACTTCCACGAATGTCGCAAAAACTACTTCTTTACGGCAGCCAAGTGTGGCTACGTGTATCGTATTTTCCAACGTCGGGTATGGAAAACATGACACCGTCAGAACGTTATGCGTGACACTTACAAATCTAATGTTTCTGGGCCGCTAGGGAATGCTTAAGGCATCAGAAAAGAGGGTCTGGAAGGGGTATTTGTGAAATTGCCCCCCTAATTCAGACACCGGGCATCTAAAAAAGCGACATCACCACAAATATTGAAAAAAAAGGACACTGAACAAGGCACGTCGTAAAAAATCGTTAATTTGACACTTTTTTTCAAATTTTGCAATACGACAGTGGGCCCCCCCCCCCTTTCCAGACCCATAGAAACGGTATGTGTTGGCGGCCCTCTTGGGGAATGGCGTTCTATAATACCCGGGGGCCACCCAGGGACGATGGATTGAAGCCTGGTCCTATATACCCTGGAGTGATCTAGGTCTGGCTAATAGCAGGGGCGGATCCAGGGTGTGGGGGCGACCTGGCCCCGGCCCAACATTTAGGACCAACATTTATACCATTTAAGATGGAAAACCGAAACCGTCAGGTGGCTTAGCGTCAAAATTTATCATAATCGTTACCGGGCGAATAAAAACACCAGATTTGGTATACTGCTTCCTTGTAAAACTACACTTGAAAATTGCCATAGAAAGAAGTATAGAGCGATTTAAAACTCGTTTTTGTAAATGAAAAGCGACACAGAATAACTACTACATTGGCGTTCCATAGCAAGCGCGTGACGCTGCGACGTTGACATTGGCCCAAGGAACCCTGTTTATTTTTGAAAGTTGACTAAGTACACATACAGATCCAGATCGATCCTGGCGGTGAAACAGACAGATCCAACCCATGAAGTAGAAAGATATATGCAGATGATGATGTAGCCCGGTCATACAAGGTAGCTAACGTTAACCAGTACCAACGATAGCAGCTTTATGATCTATTTGAAGTAGCCTCAAACTTACATTTAAAGGATACATTGTTATTTCCACTGATTCGGCCTTACATTAGGCCTATCTCAGTATATGATACTCTAATGACCAAGGTTATGGGTGAGGGTTCTAAGATTAAGTTGCTTGAAAGGCTAGCCCAACGGTCGCGGATGGGGTTACAGAGTTAATGATCTAATGACCTCCACGGATTCGCCGGGTATCACTGGAGGCGCCGCGCGGGACAGCGGATAGCATGCAGCCAGCCGTGCAGTGGATTTCTATGGAAAGCCATTTTTTTTATTGCAACACGCTCAATTCTGTGATTAACATATACAGTTGCTCAAAAATATGTTAGCCTAACCGTTGTAATTTAGGACATATCGGGTATTGATTTTTCGACATGGAGCTTGATTGGGATCGTTGTGTTATTTGTCAACAAGACACATCTGAACCGTTGAAATGTCCGCTGCACAATCCTGTGGCGCGTAGCAACGCAATAGATTCATACACATCATTTTTTTTAAACGTGGAAGACTTCCGAGATATAAACGCCCTGCCTAGTAATGTATATTTTAGGAGTGATGAAACAGCTGACAATTTCGCACGCCACTGCGCGGCTTGGCATAAATCTAGCCATTTGAAATTTGCCCATTCTAAGCTTGCGAAAGCGAAAAACAAGAGGGACTGCAAGACAGATGAGCTTGAGGATCAACGGCCTCGTAAACGTCAATCAGTAGATAATGCAACATGTTTCTTCTGTGATAATGAGGGGGGTGAACTCCATCAAGTGTCTACTTTTGACGCTGATGCCAGTCTCCGAGCAATGATCACAGAGCTTCAGGATACACGCCTTCTTGCTCGAATTGTTGGAGGAGATTTGATAGCAATGGAAGCTAAATATCATCGTCCATGCCTTGTTGGTCTGCGAAGTCGCTACCGCACTTTCACCAGAAGGTTCAACCAGGAACCAGAGAATATTAATGATAAAGTAAATGAGTCTAGAGGGTTTGTTGAGCTGGCAGCATACATCGAGAAGGCTGTCGATGCTGGTGCTCTCTTCTATAAGCTGTCCGAGATCCATTCATTGTATGTGAATCGTCTGGATAATCTTGGCATAAAGAAGCTAATCAACAAGACCAGGCTAAAGGCGCTACTGTTAGAACGCTTTCCGGAGGCACAAGAACAGTCTGATGAGAAACACAGCGTTATAATTTTCAAGGAAGGAATGAGAAACATGTTGAAAGATGTTTTGAAGAAACGGGATTTCTCGAAGGAAGCGGTTATTCTCGCCAAAGCCGCAAGGATAATAAGAAATGACATATTCAGTCACGAAGGTTTCACTTTCGCTGGCTCCTTCCCGTCAGGGTGTCAGGAAAATGCATTGCCATCTAGTCTTAAGTCCCTCATCTTCATGATTTTGAACGGTAACAATTTGGAAGATCAAGAAAGACAAGTGTCTCAGGCCTGTCTTACAATTGGTCAAGGAATTTTCTACAACACACGGAGACGACCTTCCGGCTCTGCTGAGAAAACAAGGCACCCTCTAGATCGTGAGCCACCTCTCTCCATCTATATTGG
This sequence comes from Arenicola marina, assembly GCA_964019135.1. NCBI lineage: Eukaryota > Metazoa > Annelida > Polychaeta > Arenicolidae > Arenicola > Arenicola marina. The sequence goes on along the minus strand of OZ025265.1, from coordinate 1,346,254 downwards.
CCTCAGTATACATGGACAGACACGAAGCAAGAAGCTCATACAGCAGTTATACCAGATTGGTATATGTATATCATATGATAGAGTGGTGCAGCTTGAGGACTGGATCGCGACGGCTGTCTGTGAACGATTTGTAGATGAGGGAGTTGTCGCTCCTGCTTGTCTCAGGAAAGGTCTCTTCGCCGTCGGCTGGTAACGACGACATATACAATTCGGAGCCCAAACGAATAACATTCTGAGCGACCAAAATTTCGAAGCATAGTGAGGATATCGTAGGGTAATAAAACGGCCCGTATAGATCTACGTAACAAATAGGATATTTGAATAGATAGCTTAAGAATAAGAGACGGAGACACTAAGATAGAGGCAGACTTAAAAGACATAAGAATAAAATACGCATGTACTCTAGTCATGACCTAATAACCAGTAGATGGAAAAAGGGACAACAATCGACGGCTTCAACAATAACATTAACAGGGATAGCACCTCCGGGTCTGGTCGCGTCGATTGGGATGTAGCGTATCGAATTTCGTAGACATGATCATAAACTTCGCCGCCGGACCAGTTATGATGTAAAAGTCTAACCTAGGACCACCGTTGGATTATACACACACACTGACACACGGACCCAGGGCTAAGTTAGTATATTCGGTCTGAACATAGAACACGGTTTCGGTTACCCGATCGTGATAAAGCATTGTATACTTGTTCTATCGCTAGGAGCCTTGTAACTTGCCCGCGCGTAGCGTAACGCTTAACTTAATAATTAAGTAGCAATAAAACCCACTGGAACATTTCCTAAGTATTCCTACCAAGTATTATATCAGAGTTAGGTTCTAACGGAAGAAACAAATAGCCGACTCCCATAGTTGCATTGCAATTCAAGGAGATAAATCCTTGACAAACATATTTAACCAGGAAGAAGTAAATAAACCTATAGACAAGCCCTACATTTTTGTTGGTGTCTTGTGTTCGTTTCACGTGGGCATTCCCTATGCTACAGATTATCGTGTGAGTTTCGGTCTGACAACGACAGTCGGATGATACCCCAAGATTAGCACGACCATACTACTCTTACAATCTGATAAATATGACGCTTTGCGATGCTTTTCCACGGAAATGGCGGCCATCTTGGATTTTTGTTATTGAAATGGCGGCCATCTTGTATTTTTGTCATTGATAACGACACTCGGATGAGGCCCCAAGATTAGCACGACCATACTACTCTTACAATCCGAGAAATATGGCACTTTGCGATGCTATTCCACGGCTATCTTGGATTTTTGTCATTGAAATGGCGGCCATTTTGGATTTTTTCATTGAAATGGCGCCTATCTTGGATTTTTGTTATTGACAAGAACACTCGGATGAGGCCCAAAGATTAGCACGACCATACTGCTCTTACAATCCGATAAATATGATACTTTGCGATGCTATTCCACGAAAATGGCGGCCATCTTGGATTTTTGTCATTTACGGCCATACGAATAAAATGCCGCGAGGGCACCTCGGCTAATATTTATTATATGATTCGAAGGAAGAGGTGTGCCAAATTTGTTGCTTTTATCCGCCCGGTAACGATAAAATCACTAAGCGACCTGACTACCCCCCCCCCCCCACCCCTATCCAGCTTATCTGGCCCTGAAACCGGCCTCGCCTATCCAGATTTTCTGGATCCGACCCTGAACAGACGGTTCCTGAATCCGTTCCACCAGCAATCAGGCATATCAATTCTTCAATTAACAAAGCAGCAATATAATGGTGATCCAAGCCAGAGTTCACACCGTTTAGTAAAATACGAGGAGCCATGTGACCAGGAGTAACCCCGACTCTTTCCGAAGAGAGACCTGGGATCTGTATCCTCTTCAGACACTCCATCCACGCACCGGCCGCTGGGGATTGTCGCATTTGACAAATGGCTGAAGAGGCTTCCTACTATGCAAGGAGTTGACCCTCTCTCGTTGGTCTCAAGCAATATGTGCATATGATTGACATGTACATTACTGTTACACAGCGTGGATGCGGAATCCAGTAGCGATACCATCTGATACGCGCTTTTGTACACAAAATGGCCACTCTATGACTGGGCCGGTGAAGCGTGAATGGTCCCGCTGGTTTGCGTTCCAGTACGCTAACCACTACAGCATGCAGGTAGGCCCCAAGAGAGACCGGGATACAGGCGCCGCGCCGTATATGAACAACGGGTCTTGATGCATTATCCAGTTCCAAGTCGTCAACTATTTAGACCACGTATAGGGAAGGATCGATCAACAGGCGACACGGCAGGGGGTAGAGGAGAGCTATAGGCTGGTGACACGGCAGGAGGTAGAGGAGAGCTATAGGCTGGTGACACGGCAGGAGGTAGAGGAGAGCTATAGGCTGGTGACACGGCAGGGGGTAGAGGAGAGCTATAGGCTGGTGACACGGCAGGAGGTAGAGGAGAGCTATAGGCTGGTGACACGGCAGGAGGTAGAGGAGAGCTATAAACTGGTGACACGGCAGGAGGTAGAGGAGAGCTATAGGCTGGTGACACGGCAGGAGGTAGAGGAGAGCTATAGGCTGGTGACACGGCAGGAGGTAGAGGAGAGCTATAGGCTGGTGACACGGCAGGAGGTAGAGGAGAGCTATAGGCTGGTGACACGGCAGGAGGTAGAGGAGAGCTATAGGCTGGTGACACGGCAGGAGGTAGAGGAGAGCTATAGGCTGGTGACACGGCAGGGGGTAGAGGAGAGCTATAGGCTGGTGACACGGCAGGAGGTAGAGGAGAGCTATAGGCTGGTGACACGGCAGGAGGTAGAGGAGAGCTATAGGCTGGTGACACGGCAGGAGGTAGAGGAGAGCTATAGGCTGGTGACACGGCAGGAGGTAGAGGAGAGCTATAGGCTGGTGACACGGCAGGAGGTAGAGGAGAGCTATAGGCTGGTGACACGGCAGGAGGTAGAGGAGAGCTATAGGCTGGTGACACGGCAGGGGGTAGAGGAGAGCTATAGGCTGGTGACACGGCAGGAGGTAGAGGAGAGCTATAGGCTGGTGACACGGCAGGAGGTAGAGGAGAGCTATAGGCTGGTGACACGGCAGGAGGTAGAGGAGAGCTATAGGCTGGTGACACGGCAGGAGGTAGAGGAGAGCTATAGGCTGGTGACACGGCAAGAGGTAGAGGAGAGCTATAGGCTGGTGACACGGCAGGAAGTAGAGGAGAGCTATAGGCTGGTGACACGGCAGGAGGTAGAGGAGAGCCATAGGCTGGTGACACGGCAGGAGGTAGAGGGGAGCTATAGGCTGGTGACACGGCAGGAGGTAGAGGAGAGCTATAGGCTGGTGACACGGCAGGAGGTAGAGGAGAGCTATAGGCTGGTGACACGGCAGGAGGTAGAGGAGAGCTATAGGCTGGTGACACGGCAGAAGGTAGAGGAGAGCTATAGGCTGGTGACACGGCAGGAGGTAGAGGAGAGCTATAGGCTGGTGACACGGCAGGAGGTAGAGGAGAGCTATTGGCTGGTGACACGGCAGGAGGTAGAGGAGAGCTATAGGCTGGTGACACGGCAGGAGGTAAAGGAGAGCTATAGGCTGGTGACACGGCAGGAGGTAGAGGAGAGCTATAGGCTGGTGACACGGCAGGAGGTAGAGGAGAGCTATAGGCTGGTGACACGGCAGGAGGTAGAGGAGAGCTATAGGCTGGTGACACGGCAGGAGGTAGAGGAGAGCTATAGGCTGGTGACACGGCAGGAGGTAGAGGAGAGCTATAGGCTGGTGACACGGCAGGAGGTAGAGGAGAGCTATAGGCTGGTGACACGGCAGGAGGTAGAGGAGAGCTATAGGCTGGTGACACGGCAGGGGGTAGAGGAGAGCTATAGGCTGGTGACACGGCAGGAGGTAGAGGAGAGCTATAGGCTGGTGACACGGCAGGAGGTAGAGGAGAGCTATAGGCTGGTGACACGGCAGGAGGTAGAGGAGAGCTATAGGCTGGTGACACGGCAGGAGGTAGAGGAGAGCTATAGGCTGGTGACACGGCAGGAGGTAGAGGAGAGCTATAGGCTGGTGACACGGCAGGAAGTAGAGGAGAGCTATAGGCTGGTGACACGGCAGGAGGTAGAGGAGAGCTATAGGCTGGTGACACGGCAGGAGGTAGAGGGGAGCTATAGGCTGGTGACACGGCAGGAGGTAGAGGAGACCTATAGGCTGGTGACACGGCAGGAGGTAGAGGAGAGCTATAGGCTGGTGACACGGCAGGAGGTAGAGGAGAGCTATAGGCTGGTGACACGGCAGAAGGTAGAGGAGAGCTATAGGCTGGTGACACGGCAGGAGGTAGAGGAGAGCTATAGGCTGGTGACACGGCAGGAGGTAGAGGAGAGCTATTGGCTGGTGACACGGCAGGAGGTAGAGGAGAGCTATAGGCTGGTGACACGGCAGGAGGTAGAGGAGAGCTATAGGCTGGTGACACGGCAGAAGGTAGAGGAGAGCTATAGGCTGGTGACACGGCAGGAGGTAGAGGAGAGCTATTGACTGGTGACACGTCCGAGTGGTTATGGGGGGAAAAATTACTTAATGCCCCGTGGGGGCGGGGGGCAGACAGTACACATTTTCAGAGCACCGCTCTATAGGCATATCTTTCATTATAAATGTCCGCTCAATAGATGTATCTTTTTCATCACAAATGTCTGCTACTTCAGGCATCAAGGAGCACCCGCGCGAGTTAACTTGAGGTCAATGGCGCGAAGCGTTTTGAACTCTGACCTCGTGTTATTTTGAAATACTTTTTCGTTTAAGTCTTCCATTGTGATCAGGGGGCCTCCCTGGTGTAGTGGTTAGCGCACTAGACCGCAGATCAATAGGTCCTGGGTTCGAATCCGGGCTCGGGCACCTAATCTGGGGCATGTTTCATTCCTTCATCCTTCATCGTCTCGGGAGGTTCCTTGGCCCAATTTAGCCTGTATGTGCACAAAAGTGGCCTAAAACACCAACATTCCATTCCATTCCATTGTGATCATTCAACAACGGAATGTTCATATTCTTCAATTTCTGCGTGGAAAATACAATATTCGATAAAAAATACCGTCTAAAACCATTCGTGAACCAAACACCGTCAGCAAACGTCGGCGGGCTGTAGCCCTGAGATTTTACGCAGTCTTAATGAAACAAAGCACGAATAAACACAGCAACAGAAGTGGTGACATAGGTAAAATGAAAAGAGCATCTTATAATAAGCTTCGGCAATTTAGAAAAGTCCTCGGTTAACATCGACAAGCCTCGGCGGCTGTCAGTGAAAGGGGAATCCCTGACTTGTTACGTCCTTCACAGGGGAATCCCCAATTTGTGACGTCATTCACAGGGTATTTCTCCGAGAATGGCTCTTCTTGATAAATTCGGAAAATTCAATACAAAAACATCGAGAAAACGTGTAAATAGTTCAGAAAACATTCGTGTAGATCATTATATCGGAGACCATTAAATATAACCTGATTTATTAAAATGTGAAATTACAGATAATTAGTGTGAAAAAAGCTGCGCCAAAAAATATTTGTGAAATGACATTTTTAAGTTTCAGGACATGCTTTAAAAGTGGTTTGGTGTCAATATTTTCATTTTTGATAAAATTATAGCCAATTTGGTGAAGGTGGTGATTTCAAATTTTTGCAAAACCTGTCCCGATGTTGAGTAATTGCACTTTATTATTCGCATTCTGTTATTTTTTTGTGGCTACTATTTACAGTTTTGAATATCATTCCTGTATTGCACTAGATTTAAGCTTTCCAAAGCGTTATTATTGATGATAATGACTTAATAACGAGCTGAATTGTAGCAAAATTACATATTCGTGGTAGGTGTCAAGTTTCGGTCATTTTGTGAAATGGGGGTATACTTGGAAAATGGAGAATATTTTTTTAACGGGACGGTAAAGTATCCTAAACATTCACGAAACGAAAATAAAGAGTTCTTTTACCTTGCTATTATGGGTTACTTACCTTAAAGTTAAGTTCAAATGAACTGTTCCTAATTGCATGCAATAATTTTTATTATTTATTTGGATAAAATCACCCTGATGGTCGTTTCTCAGGCTTTCCTCGCTGTGGTGGTGAAACCAGAGCCAACTGTGTATGTTATCATAACAGCAACTTCGGGCACGAATAAATGAAAATGGTCGTACATTTTTCAAAGTATTTCAATTTTTCACGTCAAAAAGCGTGTGTTCATCACATGACCGATCTTTTACTAGACTCACATTCAGTATTGTGAACATTTAAACTCTTACACAGCAAGTTGTTTCCTCCGTGTGAACAATTAAACTTATATACAGCCAGTTTCTTCCTCCGTGTGAACATTCAAACTTTTACACAGCAAGTTTCTTTCTCCGTGTGAACATTTAAACTCTTGCACAGCAAGTTTCTTTTTCCGTGTGAACCTTTAAACTCTTACACAGCAAGTTTCTTTTTCCGTGTGAACCTTTAAACTCTTACACAACAAGTTTCTTCTTTCGTGTGAACATTTAAACTCTTACACAGCAAGTTTCTTCCGCCGGGTAAACATTTAAACTCTTTCACAGCAAGTTTTTTCCACCGTGTGAACATTTAAACTCTTACACAGCAAGTTTCTTCCGCCGTGTGAACATATAAACTCCCATACAGCAAGTTTCTTCTCCGTATGAAAATTTAAACGCTTACACAGCAAGTCTCTTCCGCCGGGTAAACATTTAAACGCTTACACAGCAAGTTTCTTCCGCCGGGTAAACATTTAAACTTTTACACAGCAATGTTTTTCCATCGTGTGAACATTTAAACTCTTGCACATCAAGTTTCGTCCGCCATGTTAACATTTAAATTCTTACACAGCAAGTTTCTTCTCCGTGTAAACATTTGAACTCTTACGCAGCCAGTTTCTTCTCCGTGTGAACATGTAAACTCTTACACAGCAAGTTTTTTCCACCGTGTGATTATTCCGCAAGTTTCTTTCGCCGTGTGAACATTTAAACGATTACACAGCAAGTTTCTTTCTCCGTGTGAACATTTAAACTCTTACTAAGAAAGTTTCTTCTGCCGGGTAAACATTTAAACTCTTGCACAGCAAGTTTGTTCTCCCTGTGAACATTTAAACTCTTACACAGCAATTTTCTGCCGCCGGGGGTAAACATTTAAACTCTAGCACAGCAAATTTCTTTTTCCGTGTGAACATTTAAACTCTTACACAGCAAGTTTCTTTCGCCGGGTAAATATTTCAACTCTTACACAGCAAGTTTCTTCCTCCGTGTGAACATTTAAACTCTTACACAGCAAGTTTCTTTCGCCGGGTAAACATTTAAACTCTTACACAGCAAGCTTCTTCCGCCGGGTAAACATTTAAACTCTTACACAGCAAATTTCTTCTTCCGTGTGAACATTTAAACTTTTACACAGCCAGTTTCTTCTTTCGTGTGAACATTTAAACTCTTACACAGCAAGTTTCTTCTCCGTGTGAACATTTAAACTCTTACACAGCAAGTTTCTTCCGCCGGGTAAACATTTAAACTCTTACACAGCAAGTTTTTTCCACCGTGTAAACATTTAAACTCTTACACAGCAAGCTTCTTTCGCCGCGTAAACATTTAAACTCTTGCACAGCAAGTTTCGTCCGCCATGTTAACATTTAAATTCTTACACAGCAAGTTTCTTCTTTCGTGTGAACATTTAAACTCTTACACAGCAAGTTTCTTCTCCGTGTGAACATTTAAACTCTTACACAGCAAGTTTCTTCCGCCGGGTAAACATTTAAACTCTTACACAGCAAGTTTTTTCCACCGTGTAAACATTTAAACTCTTACACAGCAAGCTTCTTTCGCTGCGTAAACATTTAAACTCTTGCACAGCAAGTTTCGTCCGCCATGTTAACATTTAAATTCTTACACAGCAAGTTTCTTCTCCGTGTAAACATTTGAACTCTTACGCAGCCAGTTTCTTCTTCCGTGTGAACATTTAAACTCTTACACAACAAGCTTCTTTCGCCGTGTAAACATTTAAACTCTTGCACAGCAAGTTTCGTCCGCCATGTTAACATTTAAATTCTTACACAGCAAGTTTCTTCTCCGTGTAAACATTTGAACTCTTACGCAGCCAGTTTCTTCTTCCGTGTGAACATTTAAACTCTTACACAACAAGTTTCTTTCGCCGGGTAAACATTTAAACTCTTACACAGCAAGTTTCTTTCGCCGGGTAAACATTTAAACTCTTACACAACAAGTTTTTCGGCCGGGTAAACATTTAAACTCTTACACAGTAAGTTTCTTACGCCGGGTAAACATTTAAACTCTTACACAGCAAGTTTCTTCCTCCGTATGAACATTTAAACTCTTGCACAGCAAATTTCTTCTCCCGTGTGACCATTTAAACTCTTACACAGCAAGTTTCTTTCGCCGGGTAAACATTTAAACTCTTACACAGCAAGTTTTTTCCACCGTATAAACATTTAAACTCTTACACAGCAAGTTTCTTCCGCCGTGTGAACATTTAAACTCTTACACAACAAGTTTCTTCTCCGTGTGATTATTTAAACTCTTACACAACAAGTTTCTTCCGCCGGGTAAACATTTAAACTCTTACACAGCAAGTTTCTTCTTCCGTATGAACACTTAAACTCTTACATAGCCAGTTTCTTCTTTCGTGTTGGCCCAGGTTCGAACCCAGGACCTATTGATCTGTGGTCTAGTGCGCTAAACCACTACACCGGTGAGGCGTCCACGACCTATTGATCTGTGGTCTAGTGCGCTAAACCACTACACCAGTGAGGCCTCCACGACCTATTGATCTGTGGTCTAGTCCGCCAACCATTACACCGGGAAGCCCCCCTCCCCCTTAGTACCAGATAATTGAGGCATTATTGGTAGGCAAGGCCATTGGCCTGCGTGGTGGTAGCGTTGACATGAATCTTCTGGCACAGAACAACACAACTACTCACGTCTTCACTGTTACACATATGAAAATCCCCAAACTATCCCATTTACCACAAAACAGCTACATTTATAGCAATACAAAAAATGACGCCACACAGATAACATATCACAAAACACTCACAAAAAAAGCAATCCGATGACGTTATCAATATTGTAACCAGTATTGTAAGGTATCTCACACAACTCTGGACCGATATCGAGCATGTTAATCCCACTGCATTATCGCTGGCCTTTGACAGGTGCGCTGTGAATATGCCCACACCGCCAGACAACGAGGAGACATGTTACCAGGCGATGAACAGCTGTGGTAACAATAGTGATATGAAGTATAAAAGAACACTTATAGCTGCGGGACGACGGCGCGGGCGACAACAATGTGAACTGACATGGATGTCGGCTACGCAATCAAACACACTCGTAGCGTTATACATGTAACGTTATACATGCAGCGTTATACATGTGGCGTTATACATGTAACGTTATACATGTAGCGTTATACATGCAACGTTATACATGTAGCGTGATACATGTAACGTTATACATGCAGCGTTATACATGTGGCGTTATACATGTAACGTTATACATGCAGCGTTATACATGTGGCGTTATACATGTAACGTTATACACGAAGCGTTATACATGTAGCGCTATACATGTAGCGTCATACACGAAGTGTTATACATGTAGCGTTACACATAGTGTTATACTGTAGTGTTATGTGTAGCGTTATACGTGTAACGTTATACATGTAGCGTTACACATCTGGCGCTATACGTGCAGCGTTATACATCTGGCGCTATACGTGTAACGTTATACATGTAACGTTATACAGGTTCCGTGTACTAGTAACCTCTCTCTATAGCCATGCAGCCTCCCCGTAGCTACCTGCCTCCCCGTAGGCACCCAGCCGCCCCACACACAACCCCAGTTACTACGGCAACCCTGCCTCCTCACCCCCCCCCCCCCCAGGTAGTGCAGCTCCCGCCCCCGCCCCTCCCCCTCTTTGTGCGTTACATGACTACACACATGCGGGGTTCGAACACCCCGTGTTGGTCCCCTCTCTACCCACCCGTGGTTTGATTCCCACTCGGGCTGCCCTTTACGCTCTCTGTTTGATTCAACGCGGTCCCAGGGGTCAGCGGCGCAGTTTGATTCCCAGCTTTGTCCGTCCCCAGCACATGGCTCCCAGCGACATGCCCAGACGGCGGGGCGCTGGGGACTTTCTGCTGAGTCAGCGGTCGCTGCCTAAGACGCGCCCTCTTCTCCTCCGTCAAACCGGAAGAGGAATTCCCGCTAAGCGTCACTTCTGTCGTCTCGTTCGCCAGGGGGCGCTGTGCAGTGGGCGCGGGGACGATGCCCCGACAGCGCTGCGGCGAGGCGAGTTCCTCCAGCTGCTTGGCCGACTCGTCCGCCGGGTCCTGGAACTGGTCGAAGCGCTGTCCGAGGTAGGCCAGCGACGGGGGCCGGGGCACTGGAAACGGGACGGATCTAGGCCACTGGTCACATGACACGCTGTCATGGCAATACGCGCTGTCCCTGGCGAGCGGCCAGAGGATGTCGGTGAGGAGACTGAAGTCTGACCTGGCGGAGGCGTTCAAGTTCTCCGCCAGGTCGTACCGGTCCTTCTTCAGCAACGTGCCCATGGTGGTCGGCAGCAGCTGGCGGAAGGCCTTGGCGCGGGCCCCCCACAGGCCGTCCACCACCGAGCGGGCCACGTGGTCCGGGTGATCCCGCGCGCAGTGGAACACGGAGTCCGCTTCCGGCGCCGCCAGCCAATCAGCGACGACGGCGGCCTCACGCTCGCTCAGCCGGGAGCGCGCGTTACGCACGAGGAACACCTGGACCCGCGCGTCGTCGGCCACGAGGTACTTCCACAGCTTGGGGGAGATGAGCTGGTGGGAGTCGTTGACGAAGGCCAGCTGGCAGCCCAGGGCCTTGAGCGTGTAGAGGACCCGCTCGGGGACGAAGTGCTCGGGGTCGGTGGCCGGCAGGTCGCCCTGAGCGACGTACACCCGCAGGACCCAGCCAGGGAAGAGGACGGGCATGAGCTGGGCGTTACGGATGGCGCCCATGAGGAGGGCCGGGTCGCTACCGTACAGCGACATAGCTATCACCTTGGTGCCGTCCTTCTTGGGACGATTTTTGGCAGTTTTTGACTTTAGATATCTGGAAACAAATGACAATACATTGACCAACACGCAAGACGTTCCACAGCAGCATTCTTGGCGGTGGTTGACTTCAAATATGTGCCACCGATAAGAATAAACGGACCAAAGAACCACAGAGTCTTAGTAGTATTTCGCTTCAATTACATGGAAAAAAATGAATATATTGACCGAAACGACACAACTCTCAACAAATAAATATAAACCGATATCATATTATGTGTGTTACTTGAGATATGAATATCAGTTATGGCTTTCGGCTGGCCCATTGCACCTCTTTGACAAAGAGTCAGTCAGTCTTTGGTGGAAATATGGTGATGGTAGCAATATGGTGAAAACATGGTGGAAAAAGGGAGATGGTAGAACTATGGTGGCATTACGGTGGAAACATCGATGCCGGAAATATATAATGGAAACAAATCGTGGATATAGCTTGAAAATATGGCGGAATAATATGGCGGACATTTATGTTGCAAATATGGCAACTTGCACAATAATGGTCGCATTACACATATCAACACATCGATAAGAAGTCCAAATAAAGATCGTTTAGGGCGGTTCTGCCACTATAGGAGCACCGATTATCACCCGTTATAGCCACAAGCAAAGCGCCCGTTATTCACACCCTTCAGTCCTACACGCAGGCGGCACAGTGACAGAGACAGAGAGAAAGAGGCAGATAAAGAGAGGGACCCACCTCTGGAGAATCTTGTGGTCCTTGTCCAGTTCCTTGCCCAGCTGCTTGCCCACGTCCGGCATGACGGCGTACCGCTGCCCCAACTTCATGGTGTGGGTCAGCTTGATGTCCTTGACCTTGGTGGAGCGTCCGGGCTGGTAGACTTTGGTGATCCAGTCGTCGGCCCACCAGTCCTTGAACAGCCGCGGGTAGTACACGCCGAACACATTGATGTGACTCCGCTGCACGAAGTCGTACGTCAGGATGGCCACGTTGCCGCCCTTGTGCATGGGTCCCACCACGCCCACGTTGGGCGGGTCGTAGGCGCCCAGGACGCCCACGAAGCGGGGTGTCCAGCCCGGGGTCTCCATGATGGAGTCGTCGTTCACCCGGTAAAAGTACTCCACCCCGTCCAGGTACGCCTCCATCATGGCGTCGTTTTGGGCCCAGCCTGGGTGGCCGGCGTGCGAGCACTGCACCATGTGCAGGGAGGGCCGGATGCCCTTCGCCTGGCAGTGCGTCTCGATTCGCGCCAGGAAGTGTCCCCGAAAGGCCTGCTGCATGGCCACGTCGGTGAAGAACCTATCCGTGTTGTCGTAGGCGAAATAGAAGTGGTAGTCGTACCCGGACGTGGCCGTTTTGCAGAAAGACGGTAAAATGGAATCAAAGAGTTGGAATTTGGCTGGGATGTTGTCGGCGGTCAAGTCCTTAATATTCCGCGAGGTCAAACCCCCGCCAATGGCTATGGATTTCAGGCGCCTCTCCGCGTTTTCCCATAGCAACGTATGGTGCGTCCGTTGCCCGTGGTTACCCGTCCCGTTGCTAAGCAACGTCCCGTTGCCGCCGATGACGCGGGCGTCTCCGTTGTGACCCAGCGCGCGGTGCTCGATGTGGATATCCAGGTACACGTCCCCATCCCCGCTCCCCTCCCAAGCCGCCCCCGCGGAGGACGCGTTTGATTGGTCCCGTCGCGCCGACACGTTGCCATGGCTACCGTTGCCGTGGAACACGTAGCGGGTGGTTTCCCGGAACTCCTCCGACGAGACTTGGTTGTCAAATCCCGCGGAGGTCGTCCAGCCGCGGTACCGGATCTGGGAGTACCCCAGCAAAAAGACCACATAGCCGATCACTATATAGGCCAGCAGCTTCCTCCGCGCCTTCAACACGCTCCACGCCGACCCCACCACGCCCGCCATCTTGTCCTGTCACGTGATCACGTCCCGGTGGCAGCCTAGGTGCAGTCGTACCGGACGGAGGTGAGATTGACTGCCAGGCCCTGTCCACAGCATGGGCCACGGGGTAAGTGGGTGAGGAGCGCCTACTCAGCGGCTCCTGGGTCAAACAAATAAACCACTTAAACAATAAAATAGATTAAGTCTTTATGGCGGCACTTTCTACTCCTAACTGCTGAAGCAGTAATAACATGATAAATATATAGAGTTTAGCATGACATAAGGACCGTAAACTTCTCCTTTCTTAAATTGAAATTAACATACCCTGCAGAAAACTTTTGTTGAGATCCACTATGCACAAAACACTGTTAAATCCAGTCACCGTCCAATCGCCAAGAGTAACAATATGACGCTCCTCTTCAAGAATCTGTTGTCTTTTTGTGTGTAGTGCAGTAATTATCAACCAGTGTTGACCGTTCTGTATCTCAGTAACTCCCAAAGTCACTTAAAAAACGTCAGAGGAACCCCCTCCTGCTACGATCAAAGCGTTAATGCCAAAATGCACAGCTCATTGCTGCTCCGTATACTGTAGCAGTGCGCGCCCCGCGCCCCAACACACAGCGGGGATCTCTCTGCTGCGGAGGTTAGCGCGCTAGACTGCCGATCAATAGATCACGGGTTCGGACACATAACCTGGGGCATGATGTATCCTTTTATCCTGCACAGCCGGGAGGTTGATTGGCCCGGTTTACACCAGGCGTGCAAAAAAGTGGCCTAACGCCTTAGTTCCTGTCATTTCATTAGGCACGCGAGCTCTCAGGTGGCCCGAGCACTCAAGGCGAGCGCTCTAACCCACTGAGCTACCGGGCCGGCCTCCTTTGAAAAACTGTGGTAATCTGCCACTAGCTGATGATAAATCATCAACACCAAGGTCCAGTTATCCGGTGTTATCATGGCGCGAGTACTGATAAAGGCCGGTGAAACTGGCGGACCTGTCTGTCAGAGAGAAAATGTGGTTAAAGCCTCCTGACTATACAACCAACCGTCAGAGAGAAACGCCCCCATTACCCGTCAACCTTACTCACTCGGATCAGACTCATACAGGCACAACGGGGTTATAATCATTGAACTAACAAGGACTCGCATGACGTAGACATAAATATATCGTACATATAGGCTCGTGTAAATCTCTAGGCAACATGCCCCAACGGATGACAGTCTGTTTGATCTAGCGATGACCTCCCATCTCCAGGGCGGCGCAGATACGGGCACTGGCTGGCCGACCAAAACCATCAATGATTTACGCTATAAACTACATCGCCTCTATTGATTAGGCTAGCGTTGTTGCTATGGGTAACACTATACCTCTATTGATTAGGCTAGCGTTGTTGCTATGGGTAACACTATACCTCTATTGATTAGGCTAGGGTTGTGGTTATGATTAGGCTAGCGTTGTTGCTATGGGTAACACTATACCTCTATTGATTAGGCTAGGGTTGTGGTTATGATTAGGCTAGCGTTGTTGCTATGGGTAACACTATACCTCTCTTGATTAGGCTAGGGCTGTGGTTATGATTAGCTTAGCGTTGTTGCTATGGGTAACACTATACCTCTCTTGATTAGGCTAGGGCTGTGGTTATGATTAGGCTAGCGTTGTTGCTATGGGTAACACTATATCTCTCTTGATTAGCCTAGGGTTGTGCTTATGGGTAACCCTATGTCTCTATTGATTAGCCTAGGGTTGTGCTTATGGGTAACCCTATGCCACTATTGATTAGGCTAGGGATGTGCTTATGGGTAACCCTATGCCTCTATTGATTAGGCTAGCGTTGTGCTTATGGGTAACCCTATGCCTCTATTGATTAGCCTAGGGTTGTGCTTATGGGTAACCCTATGCCTCTATTGATTAGCCTAGGGTTGTGCTTATGGGTAACCCTATGCCACTATTGATTAGGCTAGGGATGTGGTTAGGGGTAACCCTATGCCTCTATTGATTAGGCTAGGGATGTGGTTATAGGTAACCCTATGTCTCTATTGATTAGGCTAGGGTTGTGCTTATGGGTAACCCTATGCCTCTATTGATTAGGCTAGGGATGTGGTTATAGGGAACCCTACGCCTATATTGATTAGGCTAGGGATGTGGTTATGGGTAACCCTATGTCTCTATTGATTAGGCTAGGGATGTGGTTATGGGTAACCCTATGTCTCTATTGATTAGGCCAGGGTTGTGCTTATGGGTAACCCTATGCCTCTATTGATTAGGCTTGGGATGTGGTTATAGGGAACCCTATGCCTATATTGATTAGGCTAGGGATGTGGTTATGGGTAACCCTATGTCTCTATTGATTAGGCTAGGGATGTGGTTATGGGTAACCCTATGCCTCTATTGATTAGGCTAGGGATGTGGTTATGGGTAACCCTATGTCTCTATTGATTAGGCTAGGGATGTGGTTATAGGTAACTCTATGTCTCTATTGATTAGGCTAGGGATGTGGTTATGGGTAACCCTATGCCTCTATTGATTAGGCTAGGGATGTGGTTATAGGTAACCCTATGTCTCTATTGATTAGGCTAGGGATGTGGTTATGGGTAACCCTATGCCTCTATTGATTAGGCTAGGGTTGTGGTTATGGTTAGGGTAACCCTAGGCGTGCACGAAGTATTGCCTTCACGGGAACGATGCCCATAAAACAGTCATAAAGAAGTTCGAGTGGCGAGAGTAGATGGCATATTACAGGGCTGAATCAATGTTGTGTACTGAATGTGTTATCTTAGGCTAACACCACTCGGTCCATATGCAAAGAACCCTGGCGAACACTGGTCCATCCTTGTGCTGTGACACCTTCACCTCCTACCATATACTGGTCCATCCCACGAGGGGAGGGGGGTACAACATATAGTAAGTTATATACATATGCGCCGCCCAAATGACCCCTTTCTTCTCTCAATCCCCGAAGCAGATATCAACAATTTCTCCCGATGTGCCTTTCTGAGACTGACTTTTTGTTTTAAATTGCAGTTCTTGACTATATAGTCTAGTTGATATCGAAAGTGTTCAAATAAGTATCCTCCAGACACTTTGTCATGAATGTTAGTCTATAGTTTGGATGCCTATTTAACCACACATGTCTGTCAGTGTCTATTTTGTTTGCCTTTTTAAGTAAAAAATTCTGTCAGTGCCCATTTTAGATACCTTTTATAACCACAAAATTGTCTGTCAGTCACCACACAATTGGGCACTTTTGCTCTCACTTTCCAAATCCTTTCTTCGGCATGGGCAGCACACCCCCACCACTGTAGTAATGTTGTCGCCCTCCCCCATCCCCTGGGGTCCACTCTCCCTCTCACTGGGACACCTTCACCTCCTATCAATTCTTAGTTATTTCAGGCAATCGAAAAAACAGATTTGTATGAAAATGGGCTAGTAACTTTACGCGAGTAAGCAAGACTGGGCAAGTTTAATGATACCAAACTTACATTGATGTTTCTTGATGAGACGAATAATATTTCTTCATACTAACGCTCCTTCATGAGCAGATACTCTGTGGCAAACATGTATACTAAAACAATCTGTAGTTGCCATGGCATGCTCGTAGCCTGAACCACATTTTCTCCGAATCATAAAAAACATACATTGACATTTGTCATTGGCACATTGCAGTACTTTTTCTAGCCGCAGACTCCCCTCTGGGTCTTGGATGCAACCCTACATGCGCGATTAGAAAATGCGAATGTCGGCAGTTCGGGGCAAAGCGCTCGTCCGTGCATCACATCAGTGCAGGAACAGACAATAACTTTGGATGTCACCTGTCTTGTCGGGCATGTGGTGTTGAGATTCACCTGCCCCCTCCCCCCCCCCCCCCACGCCCCCCCGAAAATTTATCTGTCCTATCAAATTGAGAAACAACAATACACGGATATAATTTGATATAATATTGATATAATTGTATTCACTTTGTTATTTACAAGGATTTCGACGATTCTGCCTCCCACATGGACGAGCGCACAGTTACTTTATGTACATTGTCGGGGACAAAAACTGAAAGCTACCATGCAGTTATTGTTCACATTGATCAGTGCCAGTGGTGTTTTACTCAGTGTAACTGCTGAACATTGCTGAATAACAAGAGATCTAAATCTTCGCCTGCCCCGTCAGGCATACAACCAGTATTCTGACCTGCCCGACCCGGAATTCAACTCTCCCTGGTCGTCGGGCAGTCGGTTATATCTCTCCCTGCAGTGACTTTCAGAACGATCGTTAAAAATTTATGAAAACTATTGACCGAAACAAGACTATACAGCATTAATGAATTTGACTTTAGTTTAGACCTAATGGCTCTAGCTAAGGCGATCCGAACAACACAGACACTTGCCTAAGCCAGGGCAGCCAGAAAAAGTATCTTCTGGAGGAGCCCAATGTGTACGCACATGTGCATACATACGTCTGGCCACGCCCTCCCCGCAAGTGTCCCCAGACAAGCCCGCTTCTCTAGGGGCACAACAGTGTCCATGCTAAATTCTTTAGACGCCAGTCGGGAATCGACTGTAGCTTTTATCAGAATGCGTGCGCGTACAATAATAGTGTTTACGTATTCTATATGCCTTGTTCTATCTTCTGACATCAAGAAAGTGTATAAACACTTGGTTGTTTTGATTATATTTTCGCGAAGAAATGTTGGAGCTATTAGCCTAATAGGGTTTTCCTAATAGCTGACATGTCTGCCTGGTGATCTGACGATCGCAGATTTGTGCCTCAGTCCGGAAGTTTATGCCCCATTTTGACAGTAGGGAGTTTTTATCGCCAGTGTTGTGTTGGGCACGGTATGGGAAGCTTGTTGGTTAATGTTTAAGGGAGTAGAGTTATGCTCAGGTGAAGAGGGATTGAAATAGCTGGTTTATTATCATTAATCAGCTGAAACATGGCAGCTGGGGCGAGCAAAGACAGAGGGCGTCACTGGGCGGCGGCGTCAATTACAACAGCTGAGCGACATCAGCTCCAGCGGCGGGAATACAGGATTGGGCATACCAGGGTTCCGATGTGCTGGCTGCCTGCCTGGAGTAGTGAGACAGGGACCCATTCCGCAGCCACATATGAGGCCTACACCCCCTTCTCCTTCACACTTCCACAGTCAAATCATCCAGCCATCAACATGGCCCTCGGTCAAAGTGGGCATTCACCAGTCATGGCAGACACGGCAGTAGGTACGGGAGGGCAGACAGGTGACACGGGGGGGGGGGGTAGAGCTAGTTAGGGGAGGGCAGACAGGTGACACAGGGGGAGGTAGGGGAGGGCAGACAGGTGACACGGTGGGGGGTAGAGCTAGTTAGGGGAGGGCAGACAGGTGACACAGGGGGAGGTAGGGGAGTGCAGACAGGTGACACGGGAGGAGGTAGGGAAGGGCAGACAGGTGACACGGGAGGAGGTAGGGGAGGGCAGACAGGTAACACGGGAGGAGGTAGGGGAGGGCAGACAGGTAACACGGGAGGAGGTAGGGAAGGGCAGGCAGGTGACACGGGAGGAGGTAGGGGAGGACAGACAGGTGACACGGGAGGAGGTAGGAGAGGCCAGACAGGTGACACGGGAGGAGGTAGGGGAAGGCAGACAGGTAACACGGGAGGAGGTAGGGAAGGGCAGACAGGTGACACGGGAGGAGGTAGGGGAGGACAGACAGGTGACACGGGAGGAGGCAGAGAAGGGCAGACAGGTGACACGGGAGGAGGTAGGGGAGGGCAGACAGGTGACACGGGGGGAGGTAGGGGAGGGCAGACAGCTGACACGGGAGGAGGTAGGGAAGGGCAAACAGGTGACACGGGAGGAGGTCGGGGAGGGCAGACAGGTGACACGGGAGAAGGTAGGGGAGGGCAGACAGGTGACACGGGAGGAGGTAGGGAAGGGCAGACAGGTGACACGGGAGGAGGTAGGGGAGGGCAGACAGGTGACACGGGAGGAGGTAGGGAAGGCCAGACAGGTGACACGGGAGAAGGTAGGGAAGGGCAGACAGATGACACGGGAGGAGGTAGGGGAGGCAGACAGGTGACACGGGAGTAGGTAGGGAAGGGCAGACAGGTGACACGGGAGGAGGTAGGGAAGGGCAGACAGGTGACACGGGAGGAGGTAGGGGAGGGCAGACAGGTGTCACGGGTGGAGGTAGGGAAGGGCCGACAAGTGACACGGCAGGAGGTAGGGGAGGGCAGACAGGTGACACGAGAGGAGGTAGGGGAGGGCAGACAGGTGACACGGGAGGAGGTAGGGGAGGGCAGACAGGTGACACGGGAGGAGGTAGGGGGGGGGGCAGACAGGTGACACGGGAGGAGGTAGGGAAGGGCAGACAGGTGACACGGGAGGAGGTAGGGAAGGGCAGACAGGTGACACGAGAGGAGGTAGGGGAGGGCAGACAGGTGACACGGGAGGAGGTCGGGGAGGGCAGACAGGTGACACGGGAGGAGGTAGGGGGGGGGCAGACAGGTGACACGGGAGGAGGTCGGGGAGGGCAGACAGGTGACACGGGAGGAGGTAGGGGAGGGCAGACAGGTGACACGGGAGGAGGTAGGGAAGGGCAGACAGGTGACACGGGAGGAGATAGGGGAGGGCAGACAGGTGACACGGGAGGAGGTAGGGAAGGGCAGACAGGTGACACGGGAGGAGGTAGGGAAGGCAGACAGGTGACACGGGAGGAGGTAGGGGAGGGCAGACAGGTGACATGGGAGGAGGTAGGGAAGGGCAGACAGGTGACACGGGAGGAGGTAGGGGAGGGCAGACAGGTGACACGGGAGGAGGTAGAGAAGGGCAGACAGGTGACACGGGTGAAGGTAGGGGAGGGCAGACAGGTGACACGGGAGGAGGTAGAGAAGGGCAGACAGGTGACACGGGAGGAGGTAGGGGAGGGCAGACAGGTGACACGGGAGGAGGTAGGGAAGGGCAGACAGGTGACACGGGAGGAGGTAGGGAAGGGCAGACAGGTGACACGGGAGGAGGTAGGGGAGGACAGACAGGTGACACGGGAGGAGGCAGAGAAGGGCAGACAGGTGACACGGGGGGAGGTAGGGGAGGGCAGACAGCTGACACGGGAGGAGGTAGGGAAGGGCAAACAGGTGACACGGGAGGAGGTCGGGGAGGGCAGACAGATGACACGGGAGGAGGTAGGGGAGGGCAGACAGGTGACACGGGAGGAGGTAGGGAAGGGCAGACAGGTGACACGGGAGGAGGTTGGGGAGGGCAGACAGGTGACACGGGTGGAGGTAGGGAAGGGCAGACAGGTGACACGGCAGGAGGTAGGGGAGGGCAGACAGGTGACACGGGAGGAGGTAGGGGAGGGCAGACAGGTGACACGGGAGGAGGTAGGGGAGGGCAGACAGGTGACACGGGAGGAGGTAGGGGGGGGGCAGACAGGTGACACGGGAGGAGGTAGGGAAGGGCAGACAGGTGACACGGGAGGAGGTAGGGAAGGGCAGACAGGTGACACGGGAGGAGGTAGGGGAGGGCAGACAGGTGACACGGGAGGAGGTCCGGGAGGGCAGACAGGTGACACGGGAGGAGGTAGGGGGGGGGCAGACAGGTGACACGGGAGGAGGTAGGGAAGGGCAGACAGGTGACACGGGAGGAGGTAGGGGAGGGCAGACAGGTGACATGGGAGGAGGTAGGGAAGGGCAGACAGGTGACACGGGAGGAGGTAGGGGAGGGCAGACAGGTGACACGGGAGGAGGTAGGGAAGGGCAGACAGGTGACACGGGAGGAGGTAGGGAAGGCAGACAGGTGACACGGGAGGAGGTAGGGGAGGGCAGACAGGTGACATGGGAGGAGGTAGGGAAGGGCAGACAGGTGACACGGGAGGAGGTAGGGGATGGCAGACAGGTGACACGGGAGGAGGTAGAGAAGGGCAGACAGGTGACACGGGTGAAGGTAGGGGAGGGCAGACAGGTGACACGGGAGGAGGTAGAGAAGGGCAGACAGGTGACACGGGAGGAGGTAGGGGAGGGCAGACAGGTGACACAGGAGGAGGTAGGTAAGGGCAGACAGGTGACACGGGAGGAGGTAGGGAAGGGCAGACAGGTGACACGGGAGGAGGTAGGGAAGGGCAGACAGGTGACACGGGAGGAGGTAGGGGAAGGCAGACAGGTGACACGGGAGGAGGTAGGGGAGGGCAGACAGGTGACATGGGAGGAGGTAGGGAAGGGCAGACAGGTGACACGGGAGGAGGTAGGGGAGGGCAGACAGGTGACACGGGAGGAGGTAGGGAAGGGCAGACAGGTGACACGGGAGGAGGTAGGGAAGGCAGACAGGTGACACGGGAGGAGGTAGGGGAGGGCAGACAGGTGACACGGGAGGAGGTAGGGAAGGGCAGACAGGTGACACGGGAGGAGGTAGGGAAGGGCAGACAGGTGACACGGGAGGAGGTAGGGAAGGGCAGACAGGTGACACGGGAGGAGGTAGGGGAAGGCAGACAGGTGACACGGGAGGAGGTAGGGGAGGGCAGACAGGTGACACAGGAGGAGGTAGGGGAGGGCAGACAGGTGACACGGGAGGAGGTAGGGAAGGGCAGACAGGTGACACGGGAGCAGGTAGGGAAGGGCAGATAGGTGACACGGGACGAGGTAGGGAAGAGCAGACAGGTGACACGGGAGGAGGTAGGGAAGGGCAGACAGGTGGCACGGGAGGAGGTAGGGAAGGGCAGACAGGTGACACGGGAGGAGGTACGGGAGGGCAGACAGGTGACACGGGACGAGGTAGGGAAGAGCAGACAGGTGACACGGGAGGAGGTAGGGAAGGGCAGACAGGTGGCACGGGAGGAGGTAGGGGAGGGCAGACAGGTGACATGGGTGAAGGTAGGGAAGGGCAGACAGGTGACACGGGAGGAGGTAGGGGAGGGCAGACAGGTGACACGGGAGGAGGTAGGGGAGGGCAGACAGGTGACACGGGTGAAGGTAGGGAAAGGCAGACAGGTGACACGGGATGAGGTAGGGAAGGGCAGACAGGTGACACGGGAGGAGGTAGGGAAGGGCAGACAGGTGACACGGGAGGAGGTAGGGGAGGGCAGACAGGTGACACGGGAGGAGGTAGGGGAGGGCAGACAGGTGACACGGGAGGAGGTAGGGGAGGGCAGACAGGTGACACGGGAGGAGGTAGGGGGGGGGCAGACAGGTGACACGGGAGGAGGTAGGAAAGGGCAGACAGGTGACACGGGAGGAGGTAGGGGAGGGCAGACAGGTGACACGGGAGGAGGTAGGGAAGGGCAGACAGGTGACACAGGAGGAGGTAGGGGAGGGCAGACAGGTGACACGGGAGGAGGTAGGGAAGGGCAGACAGGTGACACGGGAGGAGGTAGGGAAGGCAGACAGGTGACACGGGAGGCGGTAGGGGAGGGCAGAGAGGTGACACGGGAGGAGGTAGGGAAGGGCAGACAGGTGACACGGGAGCAGGTAGGGAAGGGCAGATAGGTGACACGGGAGGAGGTAGGGGAAGGCAGACAGGTGACACGGGGGGAGGTAGGGAGGGGCAGACAGGTGACACGGGAGGAGGTAGGGGAAGGCAGACAGGTGACACGGGAGGAGGTAGGGAAGAGCAGACAGGTGACACGGGAGGAGGTAGGGAAGGGCAGACAGGTGGCACGGGAGGAGGTAGGGGAGGGCAGACAGGTGACACGGGAGGAGGTAGGGAAGGGCAGACAGGTGACACGGGAGGAGGTAGGGGAGGGCAGACAGGTGACACGGGAGGAGGTAGGGGAGGGCAGACAGGTGACACGGGAGGAGGTAGGGAAGGGCAGACAGGTGACACAGGAGGAGGTAGGGGAGGGCAGACAGGTGACACGGGAGGAGGTAGGGAAGGGCAGACAGGTGACACGGGAGCAGGTAGGGAAGGGCAGATAGGTGACACGGGAGGAGGTAGGGGAAGGCAGGCAGGTGACACGGGTGAAGGTAGGGAAGGGCAGACAGGTGACACGGGGGGAGGTAGGGGAGGCCAGACAGGTGACACGGGAGGAGGTAGGGGAGGCCAGACAGGTGACACGGGAGGAGGTAGGGGAGGCCAGACAGGTGACACGGGAGGAGGTAGGGAAGGGCAGACAGGTGACACGAGAGGAGGTAGGGGAGGGCAGACAGGTGACACGGGAGGAGGTAGGGGAGGGCAGACAGGTGACACAGGAGGAGGTAGCGGAGGGCAGACAGGTGACACGGGAGGAGGTAGGGAAGGGCAGACAGGTGACACGGGAGCAGGTAGGGAAGGGCAGATAGGTGACACGGGAGGAGGTAGGGGAAGGCAGGCAGGTGACACGGGTGAAGGTAGGGAAGGGCAGACAGGTGACACGGGATGAGGTAGGGAAGGGCAGACAGGTGACACGGGAGGAGGTAGGGAAGGGCAGACAGGTGACACGAGAGGAGGTAGGGGAGGGCAGACAGGTGACACGGGAGGAGGTAGGGGAGGGCAGACAGGTGACATGGGAGGAGGTAGGGAAGGGCAGACAGGTGACACGGGAGGAGGTAGGGGAGGGCAGACAGGTGACACGGGAGGAGGTAGGGAAGGGCAGACAGGTGACACGGGAGGAGGTAGGGAAGGCAGACAGGTGACACGGGAGGAGGTAGGGGAGGGCAGACAGGTGACACGGGAGGAGGTAGGGAAGGGCAGACAGGTGACACGGGAGGAGGTAGGGAAGGGCAGACAGGTGACACGGGAGGAGGTAGGGAAGGGCAGACAGGTAACACGGGAGGAGGTAGGGGAAGGCAGACAGGTGACACGGGAGGAGGTAGGGGAGGGCAGACAGGTGACACAGGAGGAGGTAGGGGAGGGCAGACAGGTGACACGGGAGGAGGTAGGGAAGGGCAGACAGGTGACACGGGAGCAGGTAGGGAAGGGCAGATAGGTGACACGGGAGGAGGTAGGGGAAGGCAGGCAGGTGACACGGGAGGAGGTAGGGAAGGGCAGACAGGTGACACGGGAGGAGGTAGGGGAGGGCAGACAGGTGACACGGGAGGAGGTAGGGAAGAGCAGACAGGTGACACGGGAGGAGGTAGGGAAGGGCAGACAGGTGACACGGGAGGAGGTAGGAGAGGGCAGACAGGTGACACGGGAGGAGGTAGGGGAGGGCAGACAGGTGACACGGGAGGAGGTAGGGGAGGGCAGACAGGTGACACGGGAGGAGGTAGGGAAGAGCAGACAGGTGACACGGGAGCAGGTAGGGAAGGGCAGATAGGTGACATGGGAGGAGGTAGGGGAGGGCAGACAGGTGACACGGGAGGAGGTAGGGGAGGGCAGACAGGTGACACGGGAGGAGGTAGGGAAGAGCAGACAGGTGACACGGGAGGAGGTACGGGAGGGCAGACAGGTGACACGGGAGGAGGTAGGGGAGGGCAGACAGGTGACACGGGAGGAGGTAGGGGAGGGCAGACAGGTGACACGGGAGGAGGTAGGGAAGGGCAGACAGGTGACACGGGAGCAGGTAGGGAAGGGCAGATAGGTGACATGGGAGGAGGTAGGGGAAGGCAGACAGGTGACACGGGAGGAGGTAGGGAAGGGCAGACAGGTGACACGGGAGGAGGTAGGGGAGGGCAGACAGGTGACACGGGAGGAGGTAGGGAAGAGCAGACAGGTGACACGGGAGGAGGTAGGGAAGGGCAGACAGGTGGCACGGGAGGAGGTAGGGGAGGGCAGACAGGTGACACGGGAGGAGGTAGGGAAGGGCAGACAGGTGACACGGGAGGAGGTAGGGGAGGGCAGACAGGTGACACGGGAGGAGGTAGGGGAGGGCAGACAGGTGACACGGGAGGAGGTAGGGGAGGGCACACAGGTGACACGGGAGGAGGTAGAGAAGGGCAGACAGGTGACACGAGAGGAGGTAGGGGAGGGCAGACAGGTGACACGGGAGGAGTTAGGGGAGGGCAGACAAGTGACACGGGGGGAGGTAGAGAAGGACAGACAGGTGACACGGGAGGAGGTAGGGGAGGGCAGACAGGTGACCCGGGAGGAGGTAGGGGAGGGCAGACAGGTGACACGGGAGGAGGTAGGGGAGGGCACACAGGTGACACGGGAGGAGGTAGAGAAGGGCAGACAGGTGACACGAGAGGAGGTAGGGGAGGGCAGACACGTGACACGGGAGGAGGTAGGGAAGGGCAGACAGGTGACACGGGAGGAGGTAGGGGAGGGCAGACAGCTGACACGGGAGGAGGTAGGGAAGGGCAGACAGGTAACACGGGAGGAGGTAGGGGAGGGCAGACAGGTGACACGGGAGGAGGTAGGGGAGGGCAGACAGGTGACACGGGAGGAGGTAGGGGAGGGCAGACAGGTGACACGGGAGGAGGTAGGGGAGGGCAGACAGGTGACACGGGAGGAGGTAGGGGAGGGCAGACAGGTGACACGGGAGGAGGTAGGGAAGGGCAGGCAGGTGACACGGGAGGGGGTATGAAAGGCAGACAGGTGACACGGGAGGAGTTAGGGGAGGCCAGACAGGTGACACGGGAGCAGGTAGGGGAGGCCAGACAGGTGACACGGGAGGAGGTAGGGAAGGGCAGACAGGTGACACGGGAGGAGGTAGGGGAGGGCAGACAGGTGACACGGAGGAGGTAGGGGAGGGCAGACAGGTGACATAGGGGGAGGTAGGGGAGGGCAGACAGGTGACATAGGGGGAGGTAGGGGAGGGCAGACAGGTGACATAGGGGGAGGTAGGGGAGGGCAGACAGGTGACAGAGTAACAAAGTAATCAAAACCCTATAAACATCATTGCACACTCGCTTCGATCTATACAGATATTCTAAATAGGGGTATACTAGTACGGTATCCTGGCCACTTCTCTCCATAAAATCTCTCCTCCACCCTCTCGGAATGGCATGCATCATGCTATAAAAATCTGCAAAGTTCATACTCACATCATATTTTCTAATAAATTCTTCCCATCCGAGTGGCTCACCATTTATATTGAAAAGATCCTTGGTATAGATTATACCCTTCTCGATAAACTCCTTTTTCCTCCTAGTAAGATTTTAGTTTGTCATAAAATATGTATTCCATTTAGGGAAACTTGAACAATCGCAGTCTAAATTTAATTTACTCTGTCTGTACCATAACCACGATTTAAAAACATCTGCCCAAAAGGGGTTCGCTATCTTTATAAAAAGCCCTAGCGATTTTACATCTAGCTTCCAACAGTCTTCTCTTTCACTACAGATGGTACAACCAAATAGATCTTGCCAGGCTCCGTCTTGACGTGTAAGCTTTGGTATCCAAGCTATTTTAAGGGATTGTAGCATTGATGTACATCCGTTAAATTTTCTCCACCTTTTTCTGCTGACTGAGCCATTCTGTTACGACAGATTTTCGACTTTCCATTCTTCCACACAAATAGACTGATAGCTCTCTGTATCGTTTCAATGCAGCCTTTTCCGGGCATTGGCAGTGCAGACATAATATGGATTAGCTTTGGTAAAGCTAGGGTCTTGACAACAGTGACTCTACCTCTAATTGACAGATTGCGCTTTCCATACATGTTCAATATATTTTCAAATTCCGCAATCTTTACGTTGTAATTCTTTTCAATCTTCTTACCTAGTTCAACATCAAAGTGTACACCTAAAAGTTTAAATTGTCTCACCCACGTCAAAGGTAGGTCTGCGTAGATATATAGATGTTTCTGGTCTGGGTAGATATATAGATGTTTCTGGTCTGGTTTACCTAGCCATATGGCGTTTGTCTTGTCAACATTCATACGCAAACCAGAACAGTAGTAAAAATACTCCATTTTAAGCAGTGCTGATCTTAAAGACTGCTCTCGTCCAGCTAATAGTAGAAAAGTGTCATCAGCGTATTGACCAAGTTTAAATTCTTTCCCACATACTATTATACCTCCTATATTTCTATCTTGCTTAATTGCCATCGCTAGGGGTTCAATTGATAAAATAAATAGATATGGGGACAAGGGGTCCCCCTGCCTGCAGCCTCTTTCAAGCTGGAAAAATTTCGAAAAATGAACTAAAATATTTTGTGGGCAGCGAAGATGTCAACTTTTCTTTTCTCTCGACTGTTATATATTGCTTATATATTGGTTGTCATAACGTGTCCATGCAATGTGTGTAGTAATAACCGTTGTAACGAGTACCAGAAGGAGAACGAGATCGAGGCTGTATATGAAGTTGACAGGCGGAATGCCGGAATAAAACTATGTCAATATAATTATACTTTATCTATGTCCACCTTGTGCATCTGCGAACTAAATACACCACAACTGGCGACGAGGTTGGGGTGCATCTGTTGAGGATAATTGGGTTCCGTATTATGCTGTTACGAGTCGGATTCCGGACTTCAATGGGAATTTTACATGTGAGGTATCTGATTGACTGTTACCGGAAGTTTAACTTGTTTGTACTTCGACGTTACAATGGCAGCTATTATTGCAACAATTGGTGTTTTTGACAGCTCTCGTGAAAACTGTGCGACATATGTTCAGCGTGTGGAACAATATTTCATTTTTAACAGTGTGAGCAATG
The DNA here is from genome assembly GCA_964019135.1 of Arenicola marina. Classification (NCBI taxonomy): domain Eukaryota; kingdom Metazoa; phylum Annelida; class Polychaeta; family Arenicolidae; genus Arenicola; species Arenicola marina. Next base: position 1,318,861 of record OZ025265.1, on the reverse strand, counting down.
AAAAAAAACTTGCATGTATCCTTACGCTGATGGGGAGTGAGACATGGATTGTTGAAAACTTTGTCATCCCCAAAGTGGCCACCTGCATTGTACTATGAAGAAATTGTGCAGACACTGGCGAACCAGTGAGACCCTAAGCCGTCTGAAATACGTGAACGGTTTAGATTCTATCGTCGTTACAAGCATGAAGGTGAAACTATTGTGGACTACATTGTTGCATTGCGGAAATTGTCAGTAAATTGTCAATCTGGAGCCAATTTGGAGACAGCTCTGCGTGATCAGTTTGTATTTGGACTGCGTAACGAACGTTCGCAACAAAAGCTGCAAAATGAGAAGAATTTGATCTTGAATACGACCTGCGCAAAGGTCCTGCTGCGTCATTACCTGTACATTCTATGTCGTCCGTAAAGTCAACGCCGCGACGAAAATCCTGTTTTCGGTGTGACCGGGATGGCCATGATCCAAATGACTGCGGTTTTAAAGACGCTACATGCCACAAGTGCGGTCGTAGAGGCCATATTAGACCTGCTTGTCGCTCTTCAGGTTCCGCCAGCAATCAAACAAAAAGGGCTCTGGCCCTGAGAGTATTTGGGTCACTCCCAATGTCAATGGTCAACCACTCAAAATGGAAAAATGGACACAGGATCCGCTTATTCTGTCATTCCATATGAAGAATACTTGAAACAAACTTAATTTGGTGGACTGCAGCTGAAATCCACAGATCGGCGGATGAGAACAAACACTGGCGAGAAACTTACTCCCGTTGGTGTACTTACCGTTCAAGTGGAGTACAAGTCTCAATTCGTGGATCTGGACTTGTACGTCATCCATCACGGCAAACACATTTTGCTTGGTTGTGAATGGCTGAGACATATTCAACTTGACTGGGCAGAAATTTACACTCTCCAGGTAGTGAAGTGTGAAGATCAAGAAGTAGTAGTCCTACTGTGAATACAGTGACGTCTTCTCTGACAATCTTGGAACTTTGAGGAGCATGGATGCCAAGCTTACGGTGGACAAGGACTGTACCCCGAAGTTTGTGAAGGCTCGACCAGTACCTTATTCAATAAGACCCAAGGTCGAAGCTGAACTTAACCGATTGCTGGAAACGGGAGTCTTGTCAACTGTAGAGTTTATCGAATGGGCTGCCAATTTTCTCATCAGGGAGGGGAAGATTTCAGTAAAATTGACCGCAAGAACGCCCTACTCCAATAGAAGAAGCGAGTAAACAGTACGTGACGATCAACACCCAGACGGGATTGTATCAGTACAATAGTTTGCCGTTCAAAACAGCGCCAGTCATTTGGCCACGCATTATGGACCAAGTATTACAAGGTATACCTAGCGTCGGAGATATCATGGACGACGTTGTCATTTCCGGCAAAGATCGCACAGACCATTTGAGAAACCTAGAGACAGTGTTAAAGCGACTCCAAGAGAAGAACTTGAAAGCGAATGTCTCAAAGTGCAAGTTTTTCCAACCCCAAATTGAAATTTTGTGGGCATATCATCGATAAACAGGGCTTGCACAAGTCGGAGAGCAAGATTACTGCTGTTACTGATGCTCCAGAACCGACTAATGTGACTAAAGTTCGCTCATTCTTAGGTTTGATAAACTATTACCATCGCTTCTTACCAAACTTGGCTACAGTGGTGCGACCGCTAAATCAACTGCTGGAAAAACATTTTACATGGAATTGGTCAGATTCATGCAAACAAGGTTTCGAGCAATGCAAGGAATTGATTGTTTCCGACCTTGTGCTCGTGCACTACGACCTGGAATTCCATCAAGGTGGCTTGTGACGCCTCACCGGAAGTGTCATATCGCATGTGATGCCAGATCAGATAGACAAGGAAGCCTTGGCACCAGTGTGGGGAGTAAACAAGTTTCATCATACCCATTGACGCTATTTTACTATTCTGACTGATCATGCGCCCTCGACGTCGATTCTGAGTCCACAGAAGGAAATTCCAACCATGACTACGGCCAGAATGCAGCGTTCTGCATGAGGCGCCACAGTGGACAAAAGTCCCATGAGTTTGGGCCTGCATGGGTCGAGTCTGGGCGTGCTTGGGTCGAGTTTGGGCCTGTATGGGTCAAGTTTGTTCCTGTATGGGTTGAGTTTGTGCCTGCATGTGTTGAGTTTGGCCCTGCATGGGTTGAGTTTGTGCCTGCATGGGTTGAGTTTGGGTCTGCATTGGGTAAGTTTGGGCCTGCATGGGTTGATTTTGAGCCTGCATTGGGTAAGTTTGGGCCTGCATTGGGTAAGTTTGGGCCTGCATGGGGTGCGTTTTAGCCTGCATGGGTTGATTTTGAGTCTGCATGGGTTGAGTGTGTGCCTGCATGGGTTGAGTGTTTGCCTGTATGGGTTGAGTTTAAGCCTGCAAACTTTGAGTCGACCTGGGCCCCGCAAAGGTTGAGTTTAGGCATGCCTTTTTTGTTTTTGTTTTTGTAGGTTGGATTTGTGCCTGCATGGGTTGAGATCGCATGCAACCGGCATCATGTCGTTTGTCGGCGATAGAGGGCGCTGTTACTCCAAACCACGTGTTGCGGTCGAAAGATGGACGACACCTATTTTGACATTCAGCACTATGTTGAAGACGAATTGTTGGTGTTTTTTAACCATGCACCACCATATCGTAGACAGTATATTTCGAGCCTGGAGCGATTGTGTCGTCAAGCTGAGGAGCAACAGAGAATCGTTGCGGAATTTCTATCCGTTCCGGATGACGTTGCGGTACCAAGAATATTTGGAATTCGAATTCGAATTCGAAATTCGAATTCGAAATTATAGTTTTGTCATGTTTTCAAAAATGTAAAGATTTATTAAATGATAGAATAACCTCGATTATAGTTTTCGTAATGGAATTAATAGTTCCTTACTGGCGGTAGTTCTGCGCGCTTTTATACCAGCTGCTTATATTTTAGAAGTTCAGGAGACATACATTTTTGTAGAATAAAAAGGACTTTAATTAGAAAATTATTATTCCCTGTACATAATAATAACAAAGAAAACGTTATTCCCATTAATTTTGTGATTATCAACGGCGGTCCCAATTGACAAAAACATATTAAACATTTTTGCAGACAATATATATAGGCTCAATTCCCTAAATAAGTTTTTATAGGTTTTATATGTTTCACTGTGTGGCCTGAAATTGAGGCCTGTGAGTTTCGAAAGGCTAGGAATATGGGTATATGGAGAGTAAAGAGTAGCCTATATATAATGTCATTATGCATATATTTGCTATTAAAAGTATATATATATAGAAGAAATATACGACTGCTCAATTATTATAATTGCCATTTAACGAACTGAACAGTTATGGTAATGTTACGTGTGATGTGCGCTATATTTATGGAAAATATAAAAGTTTAATAGACGTATACAGCTTAAGTGCAAAATATGCCGAAAATGTGTGCTTCTTTTATTTTTAATCATTTATCAACTGCTATTTCAATGCACGTGTACTTAATTGTCTATGACAACAAAGATTTTATCCAAAAATAATCCAAATGTCATTTAGTCGGACAAGAACAGATGGTAGTATGTTCGACATGATTTAACGTTACTCATGCGGCAATTGTTCCTCTGACAAAAAGATTCTATCTTTTAAATGGAAATGAAATATTATGTTATTATTAAATATTTATGGAATGGCTTTCTTGTGTCTTATGCCATCAAACGTTCGGCATTGCTGCCATGTTTTGGCCTTTAACTTGAATATTAAGTTCCTACTGGACACAGTTCTTCAAGAGCTGATACTTACAATATCAGACAATATGTTAGGTGCGTTTGTAAATAAATATTGTTAATGGTATAGGTGGTACATACACTAAGCATTTCTATAATGTGCTATTATGATGAAAAATTAGAGAAAGAATAATGAGGTAACAGGTCTACCCAATCATCTGGTAGGCGTTTTACCCCACAATGAAGTGGGCGTTTTGCCCCATTAGACAACAGCAAAATGTTAACAACAAAGGAGTCATAACGTGAAATTGTAATCCAGGTATATTCCGTTTATACCTTTTTCCTGTTTTCACCCATTCCTTTTCCCTTTATCGTTTTGAAAACATGAAACACCAAAAAGTTTTTATTTTGGAACTTTCATATGTCCATGCGATTGAAAAACCGTGGACACATGAGCGATAATACCGGTGCCTCAGGATGAGCGATGATACCGGTCCCTCAGGCCGATTTTTCGGACTGTGCCGGACTCTATGATTGGCCTAAATTTAACCTGACTTAAACACTCTCGCAGGTAGGCGGCGCGTCAATTCGAACTGCCGGGTGGGACGTAACGCTTCGTCCGCACAATTATGACACTTCGAATCCGATTTAGATGACTATGAGAAACAACCGATTGGGCGAATGTTTCAACAACTACGTGATTAAACCATATCATCTTCAGAAAACTGCCTAAGATACGAATAGCTCAAAAGCCTTCTTCAACGAAAGGTACCGTCCGCTTTTCGATTGGCATCGTGGGGTATTATCGCCCACCTTGCAGTGACAGTGTTATGTTTTGAACTTTTGTAAACAAAGTTCTGTGCTTTTTGTCCAAACTTTCCCAGGTTTTCCGAACTTAATTGTCCTTGACAAATTAACTGCTGGTTCGATTACCAGGCTTTGTATATTTACATTGTCTGGTCCGGGTAGCATGAGTAGCCTTTTTCGGATTGAACAATTGAATTGTCAGTCAACAGGCTTTCGCTGACACTTCAAGTGTTTAAATTTGCGTAACGAATGATAGATACGGCTTCAGCTCCAAAGGTGAAATAGGTAGGTTAACATTAAATAACACATTATTTTTCACTAGTACCTTTTGACAGTCCAGCCCCCCCACCCCCCACCTTTTTGAAGATGAATGCCATTTTTTTATGTATTTTTTTTCCATCTGAGACATGGACCCCCCCCCCCCCCTGTCTGGGGAACAATGCTATATGAGGCGGCATTGAGCCCCCCACATGCAGTGACAAGTTTGGCACCACCCCCTTTTTAAATTCTGTGTATGGCAAGAACAAAAATAGTTCCAACCTAAGATGTAAGTGTTTAAACAAAAATGGTGGTGTCAAACATTCTTTCTAAATTCTTAATCAAGAATACCAGTTGGATTTTTTTTCTTTGGTCGGTTCACTTCATTTTAAAACGCAGCTAGCGTAGACTAGAATTGTTTTTCTTTGGTTGGTTAGCCTTTTGCTGTTATTTTAAAAAGCTGACAAACTAAAGAAAAAACTATAACTGAAGTTAAAAAAAAGTATTTCACAAAAACCTACTCAATATATAGAGAAACACTGAGTCCTCTTTTGTTATAAAAACACTAAATAGAAGGAAAACAAGCCAATTTATTAAGCCAAAAAACACAGAAAAGGGCCATTCATTGGGTAAAGCTAGTCAACAAAAAAACGCCCAATCATAATGACAAGCGCCATTAATTGAGGAAAAGTCTAGACAAAAATAATTGCATTTGCATAATTTTCTGCTTTGTTAGACTAGAATTTATTTCCATGATTGCGGTCACTTTGCACAGTTTTAAAACCAAAACTTTGTTTAAGAAAAATATTAAGACTCAGAGTACGTCTAGCTAAAGCTAAACAATTTTTTATTTTCAAAAAATGAATGAAAAAAAAGTGTGAAGAAACAAACCATTGAACAGTTGAAACCAAAAAAGTACACAAGCAGGATATTGAAGCAAAAAAAAACATTAATTAGGGAAAAGTCGAAAAAAACAAACAATTACATTTACAGAATGTATTTGTCTAAACACATGCATGTTGATAAAATATTTAATTCTTCTCCAACGTTTTTTTCCAAGTCAGACGGCATGCATGCTTTCGTGTATTTTTGTAGTTACAGAAAACAAAAACACTGATAGACTAATGAAATAAATAAGCTTAGCTGAAAGTTAAAAAGCAAAAAGTAGGCAGTTCACAAGAATTAATGAAATATAACTTTATTAAGAAAAGCTATTGAAGCCAAAATATGTCCAAAAAAGGGCATTGAAGCACAAAACAACAGTTTCTAAAGAACAGTCAAGAAAAAAAAATTATTTCAGCATTAGATTTAACCAAGATTAAGCTGCATTTGTTGTGAAATAACTGTCAACCTTTCAAAGGTAGACATGCTTTGATTACCTCAAATAAAGGGCAAGTGGGTAAGAGCCCTCGTCTTGAGTGCTCTGTCCAAATGAGAGGCTAACGGCAAGTGGGTCGGTGGTTCGAACCCCGCGGTGGCCATGACTGTGTGGTCGCGGGCTAAAGATCATATGTTCTTCTTCGCAAAGTAAGGGGCTATGCCCAGGGGCATGGCTTGGGCCTCTGAAAACGACATTATTGGTAATGTGTTGATTGGAAATAAGTTAAACTTCTCAGCTCGCATACCAATGGGGGGAAGCTTCCAGGACCTTGAGTGGCTAGACCAGAAGAGGCAGGCACCACGGTTACGGAACACGGCACCCGGTAATGAAATGGAAAAGAAGAGAATTCCACCCCATCCCCTCTCTTAACTCCAGGAACTTGTTTTGTCCCACTTGTAGCAAATCAATACATGAAAAAAAGGCTTAAAATTAGCTTCAAATGAACTGTTCCTAATTGCATGGAATAATTTTTGTTATTTATTTGGATCAAGTCAACCTGACGGTCGTTTCCCAGGCTTTCCTCGCTGCTGTGGTGAAACCAGGGCTAACCTCCGGCAATAATAAGTGAACAATAGTCGTAAATCTTAGAAAATGTTTTTTTATTCACGTCTAAGAGTGGGTGTTCATCACATGACCGATGTTTTACGAGACTCACATTCAGTATTCGGTGCCGTGTGAAGTTTATTCCGCCTTGTGAACATGTCATCTCTTACACAGAAAGTTTTTCCCGCCGTGTAAACATAAAGCACTCCTACACAGCCAGTTCCTCCACCGTGTGAACATTTAAACTCTTACACAGCAAGTTTCTCCCGTCGTGTGAACATTTAAACTCTTACACAGCAAGTTTCTCCCGCCGTGTGAACATTTAAACTCTTACACAGCAAGTTCCTTCGGCCATGTGCACATTTAAACTCTTACACAGCAAGTTTATTCCCCCCCCCCCCTCCCCCACCCTTCCGTCAAACCGGAAGAGTAATTCCCGCTAAGCGTCACTTCCGCCGTCTCGCTCGCCAGGGGGCGCTGTGCAGCGGGCGCGGGGACGATGCCTCGGCAGCGCTGCGGCGAGGCGAGTTTCTCCAGCTGCTTGGCCGACTCGTCCGCCGGGTCCTGGAACTGGTGACAGAAATAGAGAGCGTGACAGAGAGAGAAAAAGAGACAGAGAGAGAGGGACAGTGATACAGACAGAGAGAGAGAGAGACAGAGAGGGAGACAGAGATGGAGAGACCCACCTCTGGAGAATCTTGTGGTCCTTGTCCAGTTCCTTGCTCAGCTGCTTGCCCACGTCCCACGTGACGGCGTACCGCTGCCCCAGCTTCATGGTGTGGGTCAGCTTGATGTCCTTGACCTTGGTGGAGCGTCCGGGCTGGTAGACCTTGGTGATCCAGTCGTCGGCCCACCAGTCCTTGAACAGCCGCGGGTAGTACACGCCGAACACATTGATGTGACTCCGCTGCACGAAGTCGTACGTCAGGATGGCCACGTTGCCGCCCTTGTGCATGGGTCCCACCACGCCCACGTTGGGCGGGTCGTAGGCGCCCAGGACGCCCACGAAGCGGGGTGTCCAGCCCGGGGTCTCCATGATGGAGTCGTCGTTCACCCGGTAGAAGTACTCCACGCCGTCCAGGTACGCCTCCATCATGGCGTCGTTCTGGGCCCACGTCGGGTGGCCGGCGTGCGAGCACTGCACCATGTGCAGGGAGGGCCGGATGCCCTTCGCCTGGCAGTGCGCCTCGATTCGCGCCAGGAAGTGTCCCCGAAAGGCCTGCTGCATGGCCACGTCGGTGAAGAACTTATCCATGTTGTCGTAGGCGAAATAGAAGCGGTAGTCGTACCCGGACGTGGCCGTTTTGCAGAAAGACGGTAAAATGGAATCAAAGAGTTGGAATTTGGCTGGGATGTTGTTGGCGGTCAAGTCCTTAATTTTCCTCGAGGTCAAACCCCCGCCAATGGCTATGGATTTCAGGCGCCTCTCCGCGTTCTCCCATAGCAACGCATGGTGCGTCCGTTGCCCGTGGTTACCCGTCCCGTTGCTAAGCAACGTCCCGTTGCCGCCGATGACGAGGGCGTCTCCGTTGTGACCCAGCGCGGGGTGCTCGATGTGGGTATCCAGGTACACGTCCTCGTTCCGGCTCCCCTCCCACGCCGCCCCCGCGGAGGACGCGTTTGATTGGTCCAGTCGCGCCGACACGTCGCCATGGTTACCCTTGCCGTGGAACACGTAGCGAATGGTTTCCCGGGTCTTGTCAAATCCCGGGGAGGCCGTCCAGCCGCGGTACCGGATCTGGTAGTACCCTAGCAAAAAGACCACATAGCCGATCACTATATAGGCCAGCAGCTTCCTCCGCGCCTTCAACACGCTCCACGCCGACCCCACCACGCCCGCCATCTTGTCCTGTCACGTGATCACGTCCCGGTGGCAGCCTAGGTGCAGTCGTATCGGACGGAGGTGAGATTGACGGCCAGGCCCTGTCTGTCGTGCTCGGAGTGATGCCACGTGGTGTGAGCCGACGGGCTGGAGTGCTCGAGTCCCCAAAGACAACCTGAAGCCTCGATGACCGTGTGGTAGATTAACTTTATTGTGCAGACCCCTCATTTATATATGCAGGCAATAGGTGGTATCCCTCTAGGTGCTAAGTGATCATAAGTAATACCCCTGGCGATTAACAGGTATTATAGTCATAATGCATCCAAGCATACATTACATTGTCAACAGCATGGGCCATGGGGTGACTGGGTGGCGCCTACTCAGCGGCTCCTGGGTCAAACAGATGAACCACTTAAACAATAAAATAGATTAAGTCTTGATGTCCAAGCTCCTGAAGCTGTAATAACATGATAAATATATAGTGTTTAGCATGACAAAAGCATTTCAAGCATAAGCTTAAGTCTTTCATTTCGCGTAACAGCCCCCATGAAACGAATAAATTATTCAATTGTTAACACTGGATGTATACTTAAAATTAAAGTTAATTTATAAGCGACGCGCTAAATGTCTGTTGCCAATCTCCAAGCAGAGCGCTCTTGGTGACTGCCCATCGGCTGCTTGAGTAGTTGTGACGTGAAAATGTTATAAACATGACGTCACAATGGGAGTTCCTAAGCAACCGAATCATATGCACGTGCATGATATACGTCATCCTGCCAAAGATATGCTTCATGGGAAGCCGAAGTGAGATTAATTTTGAATATTAATCTAAATGTTTCCCCTCGGAATATCTGAATTAATAAATATACGCTCGCATTTTTTAGGTAGCACCTATCCATAGTAACTTAAGGTAGATGCATAGGTTACATTTTTTTCAGACAAACTTCTGGAAAAAATTTCAACTTATAGTACTGTGTATCCAAAACGATAAAATAACATAAAAAAGATATGTCTTCTGCCTACTTTTCTGTCAAAATGACGTTGAATAGGTAGGGGGTCACATCTAATTTTAAAATGGCCGTCAATGGAGAATTTTGAAATTTCGACACGAAATATTCAACAGAAAAAAAACGTCTCAGACAAAGTTAATAAAAATTTGTCTGTAACAAGCTTGCTCCTTGTTTGTTCAAATAAGAGTAAAAAATATATGGGTCTTCTACCTCGTTTTTCGGTAAAATGACCCTGAACATGGAAATTGTGCCGGTAATTCTGAGGGTCGGAATGGGAAACATGCTGAACTAGAGACACAAGTGAATAAGATATACTTGGTGTTATCAAATTTACATGAAATATTTAAGCAACCAAACGTGTAAGCATATAAGCCTACGATGATACGATGATGTGGGGGATCCCTACACTCCCCCCCCCACCCCCCGCCCCGCCTCCCCCACTGATTTACTGTGCCTGTGTTGTCAACGCTATGTAATTTGCCGGCTTGTTTCTAGTGCCAGTTCGTTCAAAGATATATTTATACATCCCAACAAGTTCTTTAGTTTGCTTGGACATGCGTTTTCCTATCACAGCGCATCAGTTTCGCGACTTTGTTACATAAACAAGAAATAAACCATGACTCGCTGCGGACAATAGAGCATTCGCCAGATTAGCCTGGTTCCGCGGCCCAACTACTTCGCTCGCTCGCTCACGGTGCTTACAAGTATGAGTATGAGCGGCGGTACCAGCTTATCGCCAGATCGCAGCGGCATAGTCCACCAGATGGCGCCACAGTGATGCCGGGAACCTCCTTAAATATTAATATACCCTGCAGACAACTTTTGTTGAGATCTACTATACACACAAGACAAGTTAAATCCAGTCCACGTCAAATCGCCAAGAGTGACAACATGACGCTCCTCTTCAAGAACCTCATTTTGTGCAGGGGCGGATCTAGGGGTTCCTCGCTTCCTCGCTTCCGCGCCTCGCGCTTCCTCGCTTCCTCGCTTTGCGCTTCCTCGCTTCCGCGCCTCGCGCTTCCTTGCCTTGCGCTTCCTCGCTTCCGCGCCTCGCGCTTCCTCGCTTCCTCGCCTCGCGCTTCCTCGCTTCCGCGCCTCGCGCTTCCTCGCTTCCGCGCCTCGCGCTTCCTCGCTTCCTCGCCTCGCGTCTCCTCGCTCCCCGCTTCCTCGCCTCGCGCTTCCTCGCTTCCTCGCCTCGCGCTTCCTCGCTCCCCGCTTCCTCGCCTCGCGCTTCCTCGCTTCCTCGCCTCGCGCTTCCTCGCTTCCGCGCCTCGCGCTTCCTCGCTTCCGCGCTTCGCGCTTCCTCGCTTCCTCGCCTCGCGCTTCCTCGCTCCCCGCTTCCGCGCCTCGCGCTTCCTCGCTTCCTCGCCTCGCGCTTCCTCGCTCCCCGCTTCCTCGCCTCGCGCTTCCTCGCCTCGCGCTTCCTCGCTTACTCGCTCCCTCGCTTCCGCGCCTCGTGCTACCTCGCTTCCGCGCCTCGCGCTTACTCGCTTACTCGCTTCCTCGCCTCGCGCTTGCTCGCTTCCTTGCTTGCGCGCCTCGCGCTTCCTCGCTTCCTCGCCTAAAATGTTCGCGTTTTAGTCGTGTACAACATTGCCCCCACCCCCTAAAGTCTGGACCTGCCCCTGTACATGATACATGATACAGTATAAAGAGAGAGGGGCAATGAGACGTAGGCGACCCAGCAAAGTGAACATTGCTTCCAACATTGCTCTGGGTTTTCTACCAATATTACACGTCTGCTGGCGCGGAATGCGACAATATCTTGGATACTTGTGATAACGCGATGCATGGACCAATCTGGACTTTTCTTTAAGCACTGTAAGTTCATATTACACAGTTCTAGGCTATTTGAATGTTAGCCATATGCACCTGTTTGTTTACCATTACATGCACAGCCATTTTGGTCTCGAAGGCTTCATCAAAACGCCAGGCGTTGTACATTTCACCAGACTTGAAATATACAAGTTGTGACCACTGAACCATGGATAACTCAGCACCTGTTATGGTTGAGCCGGTGTTCTTCAAGGACTCAGACCTGGCCGTGAACACCGAAAACACCATCGCAACCGATAAACCCTCAATCTTCGAAGTATGCGAAGCTGTTCGGAAGGCGATAGGTCACACCCCGGAGGGCGCACAAGCTCCGGAATATGGCAGACGGGCGTGCTGGCGGATCTACCTGGCCAGCAAGGCCGCCCGGGCAGATCTGCTAATTCGTCGTGAACTACGCATCAAGAAGGTGAAGGTGACGTTGTACGACAAAAACCCCAATGTAACGAGACAGGACACTCCCAGAGAGCAACGGGAAAAAATTACAATCCGATATTTACCCATGTCCGTCAGCAGTGATGAGGTGGTGAAAATTCTAGAGGAGAAAGGCGTTAAGGTAACGACAGCGATTAAATACGCCAACGCGAGAAACCCAGACGGAATGTTAACGAACTACAAAAACGGAGATAGATTCTGCTACGCCGAGGCGCCGATCTATCCACTGCTTCCACGCCAGATACGAGTAGTGGGGATGAGGTGCAAGACTTTTCACCAAGGACAATTTTCCGTACCCTGCAAAGCTTGTGACCAGAGCGGTCACAAAGCCGGCAACAAATCATGCCCTGCACTAAATGAGGCTGACGATGTCACAGCATTCAAAGGACACCACAACATCCTGTCAAACTTTCACCATGCGAAGATCGTCGCGTTTGGATGTGAGTTTGACAGCGTGGAACACGCATACCAATGGAAACGTGCCAGTGATTTGGGTCAAACGGAGCTAGCGACGAAAATAAAAGAGGCCTCTCACGCAGGTGAAGCAAAGAAGCACAGCCAAGAACTCCCGAAGGAGCTGGCTGTATCATGGGACGACAAACGAGAAGGCGTTATGGAACACCTGATACGTCTTAAAGCGCAACAAAACGAAAGCTTCACACGCGCTCTGCTCGATTGTAAATCCAGCATAGCGGAGGCAACAACCGACCGAGTGTGGGGCACCGGTCTACGGGCCGACCGCACTCTCATGACAAAAAAAGATTTCTGGCCCGGAATGAACCTCCTAGGTGCCATCATGATGCGCGTTAGGAAAGAACTTGTGGCCCAGCCCGACGAAGCCCAAACTGAGACCACATGCCGCAGCGACGGCGACGCGCAGGCGTCCACTCGGTCAGGAGCGGAGACTGAGCCCAAGGAAACATCGAACACCGAATCAAACAACGACAATGACCATATGTCCGACACGACGACACAGTCACAAGGCGGTGACGAGACCCCCAACCCTGAAGACTGCGCCGAGACACGCAGCAGGCAGCGGACACGAGCCTCCACGAGGACACGACATGATGCCAGTAGCAGTCAACACCGTCCAGCCCGCCATCGACAGACCGGGGGCGCTGCAAACAAATCACAGGCTTCGATCGCCAGCTACCTTCATCGAGACTCGAGCCACAATAGATCAATCTCCAGTAAACGAAAGCACTCCGGCAACTCGCCATCGGGAACAGCCAAACAGGGACGGACCTGTGGCGGAGCCGAACCAGCAGACGACACTTGATCATCCTGACGGCCGCGGCGCCATAACGATGACGTTTTAAGGATATGTCAGCGGATTACGAATTAGAAAATCGGAAGACATTATTAATATGTCGAATTACCAAAGGATAATTACCCAAAGTATGCCTATATTATGACTATATAGCTGAATTGCAATCAAACATTGGCGAATCGTGAGTATACAATTGATTCATGCCATCTTTATATTAAGGGTCAAATACTCATGTGATAAATAATTGAGGGCAAATAATATGATGGATAAACTAAATGTATTAACTTTAAATTGCAGAGGCCTACGGGAACGTAAAAAACGCTCTGCAGTGCTACGTTTCATTAACGAGAAAAAAATTCACATCACATTTCTTCAAGAAACATTCCTGACAGACAGTACAGTGGACGAATTTAACAAACAATGGACTGGTACAGCAACTCACTGTGTAAGCGATTCGTCTCATAGTCGAGGTGTATCTATCCTTTTTCATAGCGAATACAAGCCAACTATCACATCATGTCACAGAAGTAACGACGGAAGAAGATTACTTCTAAATATTATAGATGAAAGCAACACTTACAGCATCGTCGCTGCATATGCACCCGACAAAGACAGGGTCAACTTCTTTAAAAAAAACTATCTAACTGGATTATGCATCATGCCGATAGCTTAGATAACCTGATGATCGGCGCAGACCTGAATTCAGTCGAAAGTTCTTTAGATAGGTCAACAGGAAATCTCGATTATAGTTCATCGCAATTTAAAAAGATGAAATCTACATTAGACGTAAAAGACATTTGGAGGTATGGACATCCAACAGACCAGGATTTTACGTATATACATGCATCCACGAATGGTATAAGGTCTCGTATAGACTATCTATTGGCATCGCAAGCACTTAATTCCAAAATACTGTCAAGTAAAATTGAAGTAGCGCCTGTCCCAGACCACAAAGCCGTCATGTGCACAATAAGCGATAGCAAACGCAAACGAGGAAGAGGTTACTGGAAGCTAAATTCAACATACTTAGAAAAAGAGAAGTACACCAAATCTATCCGAGATATAATCTTTGAGACAACTGAGGAATACGAGGGCGTAGTCGACTATCGTACATTGTGGGATATGTGTAAAATTAGAATAAAAGAATATTCTATTTCGTTTGGAATAAGAGAAAAACAACAGACAAACAAAGAATTGAAAAATCTTGAATGCAAAATTAAAGATATAGATAAAAAAATGGTTCAATGCTCCAGTGAACATCTACAAATTACGAGGAAACAGCTTAAGACAGAATTAGATAATCTAACCCTTTACAAGGCCCGTGGGGCCCAAATCCGCTCACGGGCAGAATGGGTCGAAAAGGGAGAGCGAAACACCGGTTATTTCGTGCGATTAGAAAAGCAGCGACAAGCTAACTCCAGAATCGACGGCTTGGTTTCTGAAACAGGCACAAATCTATCAACTGATCAAGAAATACTTGAGGAAAGCGCAAACTTTTATAAAAATCTATATAAGACAAGAAGTCCAAATGAAATAGAAGTTGATGAGTACTTAAGTCAGGCAAATCTTCCAAATGTCTTAAATGATGCAGAGAAAGCCAAATGTGAAGGTTTACTAACTCTACAGGAAGTACAAGATGCGATCTGTGGGCTGAAGAAGAATAAAAGCCCAGGAACTGACGGTCTCAGTTCAGAGTTCTACCAGGCGTTTATAAATAGCATTAGTCCCATCCTCTTGAATGTTTTCAATGAGTCACACACTCGAGGTGAATTAAGCTATTCCCAACGACATTCTGTACTCTCATTGATACATAAAAAAGGAGCCCGGGAAGAGCTTAAAAACTATCGTCCAATTAGTTTGGCTAATACTGATTACAAAATTTTAGCTTTCGTACTATCCGGTCGAATGCAAAATGTATTAGACAACATAATCAGCTCAGACCAAACAGCATACATAAAAAAACGCTTTATCGGAACTAATATACGTCAGATTCAAGATACCATAGATTATGCTTACACCAGAAACAAAGGTGGTATC
Organism: Arenicola marina; assembly: GCA_964019135.1. Lineage (NCBI taxonomy): Eukaryota > Metazoa > Annelida > Polychaeta > Arenicolidae > Arenicola > Arenicola marina. Next base: position 1,303,770 of record OZ025265.1, on the reverse strand, counting down.
CTTCTATTCTTAGACTTTGAAAAAGCGTTTGACTCGGTCGAGTGGTTATTCCTCGTCAAAGCTTTAAAAAAGTTCAATTTCGGAGACACCTTTGTACAATGGGTCAAAACCCTCTATAGTAACCCAAATGTTTGCGTGAAAAACAATGGCCATGTGTCGGAGAGTTTTCAGGTTAGCCGTGGCGTTAAACAGGGATGTCCGCTCTCTGCGCTGCTGTTTATTATTGTGGTAGAAATTTTGTCTGTTCGCATCAAAAGTAATGATAATATTAAAGGTTTTCATATAACCGCACATAGAAATAGCCGATCAGCTAAAATAACTCAATTCGCTGACGATGGCACTCTACTACTAAACGATGTCAATCAGATAAAATATGCCTTAGAAGAGATAGATAATTTTAGTAAAGTAGCGGGTCCATATTTAAACAAAAGTAAAACGATATGCATCTACTTAGGTCGGCACAAACACAAAGAAATCACAGTAAATGGAATAACCATTGGTGAGTTTCCTATTAAATGCCTTGGAATTTACGTTGGCCCAGATATTATTAAATGCAATCGGTTAAACTGGGAAAATAAATTAATCAACATAGAAAATATAATAGCCAGTTGGGAACGTCGAGACTTAACAATATTCGGTAAAGTAGCAATAATAAAGACGCTCCTAGTGCCAAAACTTACCTTTACAGCCACTCATACAACAGCACCAAACGAAATAGTTAAACGCATTGAAAGACTATTTTACGGGTTTATCTGGGGCAAGAGCGAACGCTTAAAAAGAACCCAACTTATCCGTAGCATAGAACAAGGCGGAGTCGGAATGATTGATATTCAATCACACTTTAAGGCCATAAAGGCATCATGGGTAGAGAGGATGATCCATAGCAAAGAAAATTGGAACTTTCTAGCCAGAGCACATCTAAATACCCTGGGTGAAAATAATCTCTTCTTACACTTCAAAAATGTTACGTCCGTAAACTTTCCTCATCTGAAACAGTTACCAGTGTTTTATCAAGAAGTCGTCTCAGCGCCCAGTGAAAGTCATAAAGAAAGTAATGTAGTGTCACCAGAGAGGCTGCAACGTGAAATATTATGGGGAAACTCGAAAATTGCCTACGAGACTAAAGGTGGACAAACACGATGTTTGTTTTTTAAGGCATTCCTTGAAGTTGGTATCACCCAAGTCGGACATCTAAAGTTTATAGATGGAAATGTCGACGAAAGCTTCGTCTACGACTGTGTGAAAGACAAGCGGAATATATATTCAGAAATGGTAATACTACGCAAAGCTCTAAAACCGTTTAAAACGTTATGTACGCAGCTGTTGAGCAAAAATCGTGATACCCTTAAATTAAACCCACCGAGAGTGAATAAAAAGAGTCGAGAACTATATGATAAGTTTATTCAACAAAAGAGCGGATTACTACGCAGTGAAATCAAATTATGTGACATTGTAAACTACCATCCTATCAACTTTTCGTTGGTCTACAAAAGAAATATTCGAAATATTCCGGATAAGAGAATAGCGGCTTTTAATTTTAAGATCATTAATCAGATATTACCATGTAAAAAGGATCTCAGAAAATGGGGTAGATGTCCCACCGACCTTTGCGATAGATGTGGCTGCATTGAAGATATTTATCACATGATTTATAACTGTTATTTTACGAAGGAAATATGGAAACAAATATCGAATATTCTTAATATCAAAATAGGTCTGACAGAAATCATTGTCGGTGTTGAAAACGCAGCTTTAAACTTTGCCATATCTGTTGTAGCATTTATTCTATACAAAGACTGGTTATTACATGCCCAAGACTATGCTTACCGTCAAGAGTTTACTTCGTTATTATTTTTACGGAACGAATTATTAACCAATGCTACTCTCTACAAATTTTTAAAGTGGAACGACATCAGCGACATTCTACGCCGCATTTATACAGTTTTTTCTTAGATACGATCTGATTACATCTCTTTTTTTAGACAATTTTCACTTTGTGATCGTACTACTGTGTATTTTAAATGACCGTATTTACAAATATAACACACGATTTGTGAAATAAAGTTTATGAAAAAAAAAAAAAATAAAAAATAAAGAGAGAGGGGGGTGGATAAGGCGACTAAACTGCCTCTATGACGACTTTAGCACGATTAGCGCATATATAAATTGCCTCTGTGAAGACTTCAATACATACATACCAGGGGCGCGTGCAGGAATCCTTGAAGGGGGGGGGGAGGGGCACAATGCCAGGGGCGGATCCAGGACGTTAAAAATGGGGGGGGGGCCTCCAAACTTGCGACCAGGGTTGGGCGGGGAGCTCTGAATGAAATCGCGACTGGGGGACCCACCAATTTTTTTACGCCGGGGGGGTGGGGGTCACTGAAATATGGCGCGACCGGGGGCATGGCTCACTTTAGGGTCTAAAATGGGGCATGTGCCCCCAGCACATGATGTGTAGCAACAAGCAGCATAACTGCGCCGGATGTTAGGGTCTTAAACGGTAAAAGACAGAAGCTTAATTCTAGGTATCGGACATGGAACTATCCAGCTTATTCCCCGTGTCCAGATAGCTGGCCTTATACCCAAACATAGTTGGTAGACAAATTGAGCGGATTGGGCCTACAGCCTGTTGTTATCAGCTTATGGACCACAAACCACACTCGATCACGATCATTGAAGCATAACCCTAGCATATAAGCGATAATCAGGGATCAGCCTCATCAGGTCAGAAACTGCAGGATCACCCTCTTCTGTCCAGATATGCAGTGCTTGACTGTCTGTCGATTTTCACAAAACCTTTTGTTCAAGTTCTACTATCCAGCTTATTATGCCTATGGATAAATTTATAGCCAACACCTTGGTAAAGTAAAACTGGCCGGCCTAAAGACGCGCTCAAAAAGCTACGGTTGCACACGACTAAGTATAAAGTGTTCTTTTGAGAAGAGGCGAGAAAGCGAGATTCCGAGGAAGCGCGGAGGCGAGAGGCGAGATCGCGAGGTCTATCTCGCCCTTGCGGGTCTCGTTTCCCTGCTTCCTCGCCCGCGCTTCCTCGCTTTCTCGCCCGCGCCCTACTTTGTGCCAGGCGAGCATGCGAGATAGTGAGTGGCACATATATGGCTTCATACAGAGGGGATCTCCCTGCTGCAGTGGTCACGGGTTCGGACACACAAACTGGGGCATGATGTATCCTTTTTATCCTTCATAGCCGGGAGGTTCATTAGCCCAGTTTACGGCCTGGTGTGCAAAAAAGCAGCTTAACGCCTCAATTCATGTAATTTCATGTGTTACACACAACGCTGAATTCTATACACAATACTAATATCGTTTTAGGCGTGCCAGCAAACACATGAAATGTCACCGCAGCCGTCTCTGATGTGACCAGACTTCTGGCTATCGGAGTACTTTATCGTTGTGACTTCCTCGTTCTCGCCGCTCGGGGTCTGCGCGTACAAACACGAGGCACACGAGCTCTCAGGTGGCCCGAGCACTCAAGGCGAGCGCTCTAACCCACTGAGCTATCGGGCCGGCCCCCTTTGAAAAACTGAAGGTATGGATAAAAAAGAAATCAAGACTAAATTGGACGAAGAAACATTCCGGGTCCTATATGCAGGTGCCAGTGTCGAATTTCACGAACACAGTTTAGCCCACTACGGGGTTTAGTCGACTAAAGCCACCATGTAAATGATGGGCGATTTTAGCCGACTATGCCCCGCAGCCGGTTAAACTATGTTCGTGAAATAAGGCGTTACAATTCTCGCGATCGGGCCGCGAGACTTCAGTTTCGGGGACAACCAAACACACGTGGTCCATTTTGAAGTATACAGTAGGCAGCTACAAGTCAATTTCTTTCCAGGTTTATTCTAAAGCCTATGAGTACCATTTCACTAAACATGGCTATGGGAGGGGTACGTTAAAATATTAAGAGGCGATGAAGCGCAGAAAAAATCCGTCTTTAAAACTCTGGAAAGCATTCTTTGTACGTTTTCTGTTTGAAGCGTTGCGCCAACGTTGTCACCGGGGAGAATCCGTGTGATGTCATAATGCATCGTTTTCGTAGGAAATGCAAAAAAAACGTTAGTTCCTCAGCCGTGTTGTCCCGTCGTAACAAATATTCGTCATTGTGATAGCGCAAAGGAATGAAAAATATGTCGTCTATCCGTTTTGTGCAGCTGTATATTTCATAGATATTCTTAATCATATCGTTAGGCCTTCCGCGATGGACCCACCCCTCGGCGCCTGGCTCTTACGCAGGTAGTCTCGTTCCCTGTCTCTGTCTTTGCGTAACAAGCTACGTTTGTTTTTCCCCCAAATAAGTAAACCGGAAGTCTTGGCGAACGAGACTTTATAGCTGTATAGGCCTCAGGTCTCCACGGGAGGATAAAATCTACTGATGACGTCACACCATTGTTCTCTCACGACATAATTTTTTCTGTACTTTAGTTTCATAGAGACGTGGGTTTTAATATAACGTACGTTACGGACTCTGAAAACAACATTATCGGTAATGTATTCATTGGAAATAACTTACACTTCATCTGCTTCTCAGCTTGCATACCAATAGAGCTGAGGAAGCTTATAGAAGAGGCAGGGACCAGAAGAGGCAGGGACCAGGGTTCCGGAACACGGAATGTAGTAACGAAATGCAAAAAAAGGACTACGCCGCCCCGCTCCCAATGCCAGTGGTGGAGTGCACCAACTGGTCGCAGATTTACGCCGGCGTAGTGATTGCGCCGGCGTAACTACGTCAGGCGTACGTCGGACGCAGTGAGGAATGTTATGCCGTGTGCACCGGGCCGGCGTTGAGCGGGCGTAGACCGGCGTAGTTACGCATGCGTCTCTACGTAGTGAAACGAAATTGTTGCCGTGCTACCTAATTCTAATAGGGCTGTACAGTCACTTCGGGATCTTATCGAGACCCCACGAGGCAGGGATACCTATGCTCTGCGTCAATGCCTAGCATCAACGGCCTGTACGTGCTGCCTACCTTCCGGTTGTTTGCCTTCACTCGCCTCACACACAAGATCGGCTAAAACTGTCCTTGGAAGCACAACTAACCACTGAAGTTCTGTGCATATCCGAATTACAACCATCCGAGTAGATTTATGTAATGTATGTGCGGTTAGCTGGTTAGACAGTTAATAAACGAGAATGCGGTTGTCTCATGAGTGACTGTCAGTGTCAGGCGATCTAACGTGCTGCGCGGGGTTTTCCATGTCGTATGACGTAATAATCATGATGACGCGCGTGTCTGCGCGCGGTATCTATAGTTACGTAACAACGCTCCTTATATGGACTGAGCAGGTGAGGCTCCGTTTATCGTAGAACTGTAAACATCGATGATTTGGCTCAAAATACAACGCTTCCAACAGTCTTATCGAACGAATCATATGCATTATGGAGAGATAAATGTCATAACTTTAATTATATTATGATTTTATAGTTAGCCATGCCTGGACCAAAGCAAACAAAAAATTATTTCACACCCACTCGATTCTTCACGCACAAACCGCGCACTAAAACTAAAACGTTGACTACAATGAGTGCGAGTCACGCAGTTGCAGCAAGGCACCAGCATGATGCGCATTAGTTCTAAGAGCACGTGTTTTTTTCTTGGTCCTCAAAAGACTTAAACCGGAAATAGAACCCGCGAGAACTGTACAGCCCTATATGAGTGGTCCACAATACGGCAAGGAATCCAACAGTTGCGACAAGACCTAAACCTGAACGATCGCATCTGACTTTACGAAGTGCACCTGGATCGTAAAATTTAGGCAATACTTTTGATCAAATAGAAGTCAAAACCGGACACTGTCACGTCCAATATGGCCTGAAATTGATACCAGTAGCTCAACTTCCCGAGACATACAGTCGATATCACCCCAGATGGACGCCATAAAGAGGCAAATCTTATTGAATTTCGGACCAAATTGCCAGCCACGCAACAGCAGACAACATGCGGAAGAAGCGACACGGAAAGATTTGTATTGTGTGTACGCGAGAACGTAGTGAAGTTGTAGATCCAGGGGAGAAAACAAAGAGAATAGGGAGTCTGAGGATGTTTTGAAGGCCGGGTAGCCGAAGCTGGTAATCGTCGTTCGAGGAACGAGGGTGCGTTTTCCCTAAGTTTACAGGGAGAATGGTGTGTCTGCTATCCCGACGAGGGTGAGTTTGCACCAAGTTGGCGGTGTGAATGGTGTGTCTGCTATCCCGACGAGGGTAAGTTTTCCCCAAGTTGGCGGTGTGAATGGTGTGTCTGCTATCCCGACGAGGGTGAGTTTGCACCAAGTTGGCGGTGTGAATGGTGTGTCTGCTATCCCGACGAGGGTGAGTTTTCCCCAAGTTGGCGGTGTGAATGGTGTGTGTTATCCCGACGAGGGTGAGTTTGCACCAAGTTGGCGGTGTGAATGGTGTGTCTGCTATCCCGACGAGGGTGAGTTTTCCCCAAGTTGGCGGTGTGAATGGTGTGTTATCCCGACGAGGGTAAGTTTTCCCCAAGTTGGCGGTGTGAATGGTGTCTGCTATCCCGACGAGGGTGAGTTTTCCCCAAGTTGGCGGTGTGAATGGTGTGTCTGCTATCCCGACGAGGGTGAGTTTTCCCCAAGTTGGCGTTGTGAATAGTGTGTCTGCTATCCCGACGAGGGTGAGTTTTCCCCAAGTTGGCGGTGTGAATGGTGTGTTAGTTATCCCGACGAGGGTGAGTTTTCCCCGAGTTGGCGGTTGTGCGGCTAGATCCTGACGTAATTAAGCGAGCTGATGTGTGTCACTGAATAGAGATTAAGTTTAGAATCCACTTCTTTGGCGTATTTGTATTATTTATTGTGATAAACTCAACCTGATGGTCGTTTCTCAGGCTTTGCTCGCTGAAGTAGTGAAACCAGACAAGAATAAGTGAACAATAGTCGTTAATCTTTGAAAATGTTTTTATTTTTCACGTCTAAGAGCGGGTGTTAATCACATGACCGATGTTTTACGAGACTCACATTCAGTATTCCGCGCCGTGTGAACATAGAGCACTCATATGTAGCAAGTTTTTTCCGCCATGTGAACATTTAAACTCTTACACAGCAAGTTTCTTCTGCCGTGCGAACATAGAGCACTCCTACACAGCAAGTTTCTTCTTCCGTGTGAACATTTAACCTCTTACACAGCAAGTTTATCCCGCCGTGTGCACATTTAAAATCTTACACAGCAAGTTTCTTTCACCGTGTGAACATTTAACCTCTTACACAGCAAGTTTATCCCGCCGTGTGCACATTTAAACTCTTACACAGCAAGTTTCTTCCGCCGTGTGAACATTTAAACTCTTACACAGCAAGTTTCTTCCGTCGTGTGAACATTCAAACTCGTACACAGCAAGTTTCTTTCACCGTGTGAACATTTAAACGCTTGCACAGAAAAAATTTCCGCCGTGTGAACGGACAACACTTATATGTAATGTTATTGTAGTATATTCTTACTATCTTTCCCCAATCTGCCATAAATTGTGCACCATTTAAGTCAATGACTGGGTATCAGATACTTATTGGTTCCTGATTAATACTACATGTAAAGATGTGAAGCGAATACTGAGTTCAGCATTGCTAGGAACAACTTTACGCGTACACCATGACAACACATCCTTAGTGTAACTGATTATATCATCATTCTGTCAAACATATCATTAATAAAAATTATACATAATGGTAAACATGTTAGCGCTTAGGAGTTTTGATTGAAGTGTTTTTAGTTCACCTCCAAACGTTACAGCACCTTGCGTACTATGGATATGTTGATTCACTTACGTTTTTTGATTTAAAATGATTGGTTGATTGATAGTTTGTCTATTGATTTCTTTTATATTTAGTGAGAGTGTCCCATACGAAGATGTATTATACAATATGTAAGACAAAAAAATCGTACCGCGGTTTGATGTCCAATCCGTATTTTATATCAATATATACACTATTGTGCCAAATAACCTCCCACAACGATGCCGGATGATCGGATGAAACATGCCCGAGATCAGTTGGCCCAGGTTCGAACCCACGACCTATTGATCTGTGGTCTAGTGCGCTAAACCACTACACCAGTGAGGCCTCCACGACCTATTGATCTGTGGTCTAGTCCGCTAACCATTACACCGGGAAGCCCCCCTTCCCCTTAGTACCGGATAATTGAGGCATTATTGGTAGGCAAGGCCATTGGCCTGCGTGGTGGTAGCGTTGACATGAATCTTCTTGCACAGAACAACACAACTACTCATACAAAATAATTTATCCCCGCTTTCCAACCGGGCGCTCATACTTTAAAAAGTGATTAGCAACTGTTTCTCCCACAATTCACACCTAACAGAACACCAAGCATAGCCCGGCTCATGACCAGGAGGTGATTCAGAAACGGAATGATGGCTAGGACTTGGCAATGAACGCTGTTACTCGGTGGATAACTGAGCGAGATAATCTAACGCTAGCACATTAATGAAAGCTGCCATACAAAATGTAATGCTACATCTTCACTGTTACACATATGAAAATCCCCGAACTATCCCATTTACCACAAAACAGCTACATTTATAGCAATACAAAAAATGACGCCACACAGATAACATATCACAAAACACTCACAAAAAAAGCAATCCGATGACGTTATCAATATTGTAACCAGTATTGTAATGTATCTCACACAACTCTGGACCGATATCGAGCATGTTAATCCCACTGCATTAGCGCTGGCCTTTGACAGGTGCGCTGTGAAGATGCCCACACCGCCAGACAACGAGGAGACATGTTACCAGGCGATGAATGTGAACAACAATGTGAACTGACATGGATGCCGGCTACGCAATCAAACACACTCGTAGCGTTATACATGTAACGTTATACATGCAGCGTTATACATGTAACGTTATACATGCAGCGTTATACATGTGGCGTTATACATGTAACGTTATACACGAATTGTTATACATGTAACGTTATACATGTAGCGCTATACATGTAGCGTTATACACGAAGTGTTATACATGTAGCGTTATACATGTGGCGTTACACATAGTGTTATACTGTAGTGTTATATGTGTAGCTTTCTACGCGTAGCGTTCTACATGAAACGTTATATATGTAGCGTTATACGTGTAGCGTTATACATCTGGCGCTATACGTGCAGCGTTATACGTGTAACGTTATACATGTAGCGTTATACACGTAAAGTTACACACGTAGCGTTATACATGTGGCGTTATACATGTACAGTGCACTGAACACGTTACACATGTAGTGGTACACCCCACACACAACCCCAGTTACTACGGCAACCCTGCCTCCTCACACCCCCAGGTAGTGCAGCCCCCGCCCCCGCCCCTCCCCCTCTTTGTGCCTTACCTGACTACACATATCCGAGGTTCGAACACCCCGTGTTGGTCCCCTCTCTACCCACCCGTGGTTTGATTCCCACTCGGGCTGCCCTTCACACTCTCTGTTTGATTCAACGCGGTCCCAGGGGTCAGCGGCGCAGTTTGATTCCCCGCCTTGTCCGTCCCCAGCACATGGCTCCCCGCGACATGCCCAGACGGCGGGGCGCTGGGGACTTTCTGCTGAGTCAGCGGTCGCTGCTTAAGACGCGCCCTCTCCTCCTCCGTCAAACCGGAAGAGGAATTCCCGCTAAGCGTCACTTCTGTCGTCTCGTTCGCCAGGGGGCGCTGTGCAGTGGGCGCGGGGACGATGCCCCGACAGCGCTGCGGCGAGGCGAGTTTCTCCAGCTGTTTGGCCGACTCGTCCGCCGGGTCCTGGAACTGGTCGAAGCGCTGTCCGAGGTAGGCCAGCGACGGGGGCCGGGGCACTGGAAACGGGACGGATCTAGGCCACTGGTCACATGACACGCTGTCATGGCAATACGCACTGTCCCTGGCGAGCGGCCAGAGGATGTCGGTGAGGAGACTGAAGTCTGACCTGGCGGAGGCGTTCAGGTTCTCCGCCAGGTCGTACAGGTCCTTCTTCAGCAACGTGCCCATGGTGGTCGGCAGCAGCTGGCGGAAGGCCTTGGCGCGGGCCCCCCACAGGCCGTCCACCACCGAGCGGGCCACGTGGTCCGGGTGGTCCCGCACGCAGTGGAAAACGGAGTCCGCTTCCGGCGCCGCCAGCCAATCAGCGACGACGGCGGCCTCGCGCTCGCTCAGCCGGGAGCGCGCGTTACGCACGAGGAACACCTGGACCCGCGCGTCGTCGGCCACGAGGTACTTCCACAGCTTGGGGGAGATGAGCTGGTGTGTGTCGTTGACGAAGGCCAGCTGACACCCCAGGGCCTTGAGCGTGTAGAGGACCCGCTCGGGGACGAGGTGCTCGGGGTCGGTGGCCGGCAGGTCGCCCTGAGCGACGTACACCCGCAGGGCCCAGCCAGGGAAAAGGACGGGCATGAGCTGGGCGTTACGGATGGCGCCCATGAGGAGGGCCGGGTCGCCACCGTACAGCGACATGGCTATCACCTTGGTGCCGTCCGTCTTGGGACGATTCTTGGCAGTTTTAGACTTTAGATATCTGGAAACAAATGACAATACATTGACCAACACGCAAGACGTTCCTTGGGCGATACTTTGCAGTTTTCGACTGTAAATATCTGGAAACAAATGCGGTACATTGACCAACACGAAAGACGTTCTTCAGTAACATACTTGGCGGTCGTTGACTTCAAATATCTGGAACCAATAACAATAAACGGACCGGAAGAAAACAATTTCTTCGGCCGATTCTTGGTAGTTTGTCTCCTTAATTATCTGGAAAAAAGCTTAATACCTTGACCGAAACGAAACAACTCTAAATGAATAAATATATATATTCTGTACTCTTTGGCAAAGAGAGTCACTCCTCGGGCTACTCGCGTTGCACTATGGTGGAACTATGGTGATGGACGTAATGTGGCGAAAACATGCTGGAAATAGGGTGGAAAATGGTGATGGTGGAAATAGGCTGGAGACATGGTGATGGTAGAAATATGGTGGCAATATGGTGGTGGTGGAAATATATAATATATAATGGAAACAAATTGTAGAAATAACACGGGGGAAAGTAATTTTGCAAATATGGAAATTTGCACAATAGTAGTGGCATTACACAAGTTAACACATCCATAAGAAGCCCAAACAAAAGATCTTTTAGGACGGTTCTACCACTATCGGAACACCGATTACCACCCGTTATAGCCACAAGCAGGTTATTGACACCATTCAGTCGTGCAGTGCACGACTGCACACAGGTGAAAGAGTGACAGTGAGAGAGTGACAGACAGAGAGAGACAAAAAGTGACAGAGACACAGACAGAGAGAGTGACAGAAACACAGACAGAGAGAGAGAGTGACAGAGAGAGAGAGAGAGAGACAGAGAGTGACAGAGACATAGACAAGGACAGTGATACAGACAGACAGATAGAGAGAGACAGAGAGAGAGACAGAGATGGAGAGACCCACCTCTGGAGAATCTTGCGATCCTTATCCAGTTCCTTGCTCAGCTGCTTGCCCACGTCCCACGTGACGGCGTACCGCTGCCCCATCTTCATGGTGTGGGTCAGCTTGATGTCCTTGACCTTGGTGGAGCGTCCGGGCTGGTAGACCTTGGTGATCCAGTCGTCGGCCCACCAGTCCTTGAACAGCCGCGGGTAGTACACGCCGAACACATTGATGTGACTCCGCTGCACGAAGTCGTACGTCAGGATGGCCACGTTGCCGCCCTTGTGCATGGGTCCCACCACGCCCACGTTGGGCGGGTCGTAGGCGCCCAGGACGCCCACAAAGCGGGGTGTCCAGCCCGGGGTCTCCATGATGGAGTCGTCGTTCACCCGGTAGAAGTACTCCACCCCGTCCAGGTACGCCTCCATCATGGCGTCGTTCTGGGCCCACGTCGGGTGGCCGGCGTGCGAGCACTGCACCATGTGCAGGGAGGGCCGGATGCCCTTCGCCTGGCAGTGCGTCTCGATTCGCGCCAGGAAGTGTCCCCGAAAGGCCTGCTGCATGGCCACGTCGGTGAAGAACTTATCCGTGTTGTCGTAGGCGAAATAGAAGTGGTAGTCGTACCCGGACGTGGCCGTTTTGCAGAAAGACGGTAAAATGGAATCGAAGAGTTGGAATTTGGCTGGGATGTTGTCGGTGGTCAAGTCCTTAATCTTCCTCGAGGTCAAACCCCCGCCAATGGCTATGGATTTCAGGCGCCTCTCCGCGTTCTCCCATAGCAACATATGGTGCGTCCGTTGCCCGCGGTTACCCGTCCCGTTGCTAAGCAACGTTCCGTTGCCGCCGATGACGAGGGCGTCTCCGTTGTGACCCAGCGCGGGGTGCTCGATGTGGATATCCAGGTACACGTCCCCATCCCCGTTCCCCTCCCACGCCGCCCCCGCGGAGGACGCGTTTGATTGGTCCAGTCGCGCCGACACGTTGCTATGGCTACCGTTGCCGTGGAACACGTAACGGATGGTTTCCCGGAACTCCTCCGACGAGACTTGGTTGTCAAATCCCGCGGAGGTCGTCCAGCCGCGGTACCGGATCTGGTAGTACCCCAGCAAAAAGACCACATAGCCGATTACTATATAGGCCAGCAGCTTCCTCCGCGCCCTCAACACGCTCCATGCCGACCCCACCACGCCCGCCATCTTGTCCTGTCACGTGATCACGTCAGGGTGGCAGCCTAGGTGCAGTCGTACCGGACGGAGGTGAGATTGACTGCCAGGCCCTCTCCACAGCATTGGCCACGGGGTGAGTGGGTGGCGCCTACTCAGCGGCTCCTGGGTCAAACAAACAAACCATTTAAACAATAAAATAGATTAAGTCTTTATGGCGGCACTTTCTACCCCTAGCTCCTGAAGCAGTAATAACATGATAAATATATAGAGTTTAGCATGACCTAAGGACCGTAAACTTCTCCTTTCTTAAATTGAAATTAACATACCCTGCAGAGAAGTTTTGTTGAGATCCACTATGCACACAACACTGCTAAATCCAGTCACCATATAATCGCCAAGAGTAACAAACTGACGCTCCTCTTCAAGAACCTGTTGTCATTTTGTAGCACAGTAATTTAATGTTTCTATACTATAGGTCCATGATGCCTAACCAGTTTTGATCGTTCTGTATCTATTTCAGTAACTCCCAGTCACGGAAAAAAAGTCAGAGGAACCCCCTCCTGCTACAATCAATGCGTTAATGCCGAAATGCACACCTCATTGCTGCTCCGTATACTGTAGCAGTGCGCGCCCAGTGCCCCAACACACAGCGGGGATCTCTCTGCTGCAGTGGTTAGCGACTGCCGACCAATAGGTCACGGGTTCGGACACATAATCTGGGGCATGATGTATCCTTTTTATCTTTCATAGCCGGGAGGTTCATTGGCCCGGTTTACGCCCAAGGTGGGGTGCAAAAAAGTGGCCTAACGCCTCAATTCATGTCATTTCATTTGTTACACACAACGCTGAATTCTATACACAATACTAACATCGTTTTAGGCGTGCCAGCAAACACATGACATGTCACCGCATCTGTGTCTGATGTGACCACACTTCTGGCTGTGGGAGTACTATATCGTCGTGGCTTGCCCGATCTCGCCCGCTCGGGGTCTGCGCGTGCAATTTTACACGAGGCACACGAGCTCTCAGGTGGCCAGAGCACTCAAGGCGAGCGCTCTAACCCACTGAGCTATCGGGTCGGCCCCTTTTGAAAAACCGAAGGCATGGGTAAAAAAGACGTCTTCCGACGTGGCTAGCTGCCTATGTCCACTAACTGATAACAAGTCAATCAACATCAAGGTCCAATTAACCGGTGTTATCATGGCGCGAGTACTGATGAAGGCCGGTGAAACTGGCGGCCCTGTCTGTCAGAGAGAAAATGTGGTTAAAGCGTCACCGTCAGAGAGAAATACTCCCATTACCCGTCAACCTTACTCACTCGGATCAGACTCATACTGTCACAACGGGGTTATAATCATTGAACTAACAAGGACTCGCATGACGTAGACATCAATAATATCGTACATATAGTCTCGTGTAAATCTCAAGGGAACATCGGCCAACGGATGACAGCCTGTTTGATCTAGCGATGACCTCCCATCTCCAGGGCGGCGCAGATACGGATACTGGCTGACCGACCAAAACCATCAATGATTTACGCTATAAACTACATCGCCTCTATTGATTAGGCTAGGGCTGTGGTTATGATTAGGCTAGCGTTGTTGCTATGGGTAACACTATACCTCTATTGATTAGGCTAGGGCTGTGGTTATGATTAGGCTAGCGTTGTTGCTATGGGTAACACTATACTTCTCTTGATTAGGCTAGGGCTGTGGTTATGATTAGGCTAGCGTTGTTGCTATGGGTAACACTATACCTCTCTTGATTTGGCTAGGGTTGTGGTTATGATTAGGCTAGCGTTGTTGCTATGGGTAACACTATACCTCTATTGATTAGGCTAGGGCTGTGGTTATGATTAGGCTAGCGTTGTTGCTATGGGTAACACTATACCTCTATTGATTAGGCTAGGGTTGTGGTTATGATTAGGCTAGCGTTGTTGCTATGGGTAACAATATACCTCTATTGATTAGGCTAGGGCTGTGGTTATGATTAGGCTAGCGTTGTTGCTATGGGTAACACTATACCTCTCTTGATTAGGCTAGGGCTGTGGTTATGATTAGGCTAGCGTTGTTGCTATGGGTAACACTATACCTCTCTTGATTAGGCTAGGGCTGTGGTTATGATTAGGCTAGCGTTGTTGCTATGGGTAACACTATACCTCTATTGATTAGGCTAGGGCTGTGGTAATGATTAGGCTAGCGTTGTTGCTATGGGTAACACTATACCTCTATTGATTAGGGTAGGGCTGTGGTTATGATTAGGCTAGCGTTGTTGCTATGGGTAACACTATACCTCTCTTGATTAGGCTAGGGCTGTGGTTATGATTAGGCTAGCGTTGTTGCCATGGGTAACACTATACCTCTATTGATTAGGCTAGGGCTGTGGTTATGATTAGGCTAGCGTTGTTGCTATGGGTAACACTATACCTCTCTTGATTAGGCTAGGGCTGTGGTTATGATTAGGCTAGCGTTGTTGCTATGGGTAACACTATACCTCTATTGATTAGGCTAGGGCTGTGGTTATGATTAGGCTAGCGTTGTTGCTATGGGTAACACTATACCTCTATTGATTAGGCTAGGGCTGTGGTTATGATTAGGCTAGCGTTGTTGCTATGGGTAACACTATACCTCTCTTGATTAGGCTAGGGCTGTGGTTATGATTAGGCTAGCGTTGTTGCTATGGGTAACACTATACCTCTATTGATTAGGCTAGGGCTGTGGTTATGATTAGGCTAGCGTTGTTGCTATGGGTAACACTATACCTCTATTGATTAGGCTAGGGCTGTGGTTATGATTAGGCTAGCGTTGTTGCTATGGGTAACACTATACCTCTATCGATTAGGCTAGGGCTGTGGTTATGATTAGGCTAGCGTTGTTGCTATGGGTAACACTATACCTCTATTGATTAGGCTAGGGCTGTGGTTATGATTAGGCTAGCGTTGTTGCTATGGGTAACACTATACCTCTCTTGATTAGGCTAGGGCTGTGGTTATGATTAGGCTAGCGTTGTTGCTATGGGTAACACTATACCTCTCTTGATTAGGCTAGGGCTGTGGTTATGATTAGGGGTAATCACGGGAACGACGCCCATAAAACATAAAGAAGTGAGAGTGGCAAGAGTAGATGGCATATTACAGGGCTGAATCAATGTTGTGTACTGAATACGTTATCTTAGGCTAACACCACTCGGTCCATGTGCAAACAATGGTCCATCCCTATCACTGTGACACCTTCACCTCCTACCGAATACTGGTCCATCCCACAAGGGGGGGGGGGGCACTACATATAGTTAGGTACATAATATGTGCCGCCCAAACAAATGACCCCTTATTTCTCCTAATCCTTGAAGCAGACATCAACAATTTCTCTTAATGTGCCCATCTGAGATTTATTTTCCAAAATTGCAGTTTCTGATGGTGGGCGGGTCACTACATATAGTTAGTTACATAATATGTGCCACCCAAATGACCCCTTATTTCTCTCAATCCCCGAAGCAGACATCAACAATTTCTCTTGATGTGCCCATCTGAGACTTTTTTTTTCAAAATTTCAGTTCCTGACTATATAGTCTAGTTGATATCGAAAATGTTTAAATTTATGTATCCTCTAGACACTTTGTCATAAATGTCAGTGTCTATTTTAGATGCCTTTTAACCACAAATTTCTGTCAGCATTTCTTTTAGATGCCTATTTAAAGCCGCTTGTCAAGCTTTTCCCACCAAAATCTAAGCCCAGGCAACATATATATCACAATTTTTAGAAAACTTGATTGTTTTATCCTGTAATTCAGAAACCTACTAAACATCGCTGTTTCAACTGTGATATGGCAAACATGTCTATCCCAGGACACCACAGAACTTTGTCGCTGCACTGCTACTTATGACAAAGCATCGTGAAGCACACAAACTGATGACGTTTATCTCTAAGTTGAAAACCTGTGGTTAATTCATATCACAGGCAAGGCTAATAGACTGCATTTGGCAGTCTGACATGCATAGAATATAGACAAAAGAATTTTTTGAAAATTCAAGGACTGATTCTTGTTTGTATTTTGACCGCTTTAGTTTTGGCGGGAAAGAGCTTGGTATGCAACTTTAACACAAATTTCTGTCAGTGTCTATTTTATATGCCTTTTTAACCACAAAGTCCCTTTCAGTGTCCATTTTAGATGCCTTTTCTAACCCAAAAATTATCTCTCAATGACCACAAAATTGGGCACTTTTCTCTTAAACACTAAATCCTCTCTACAGCATGGGCAGCCTAAACAACATTTTCTCTGAATCATAAAAAAGGATAACATTGACATTTTTCATTGGCACATTGCAGTACATTTTCTAGCCGTAGACTCCCCTCTGGGTCTTGGATGCAACCGTACATGTGCGATTAGACAATGCCAAGTTCTGCAAATGTGGACAAAGCACTTGTCCATCTTACAATGTCTCACCTTTTGAAATTCATATCTTGATAAAATTATCTTTAATTAACCAACTTATCTAATTTTCACTCGTATATGTACTGGTTTAATCTATATTCTTGCCTCTAAAACAACACCTTCAAACCTGCCTGCACAGAAACTATTTGATGCACATGACCAGATAGAAGGTCATTATAAAACTGCATAGATGTGACGCAGTGCATCCCCGACCCAGAGGGGAGTCTGCAGCTATACACTTTCATAACATTGTAAGTTTGGTATGGGTACATAAAAAATGCTTGCTTATTCACATCAGTACAGGGACGACATTAACTTTGGATGCCAACGTTCCTGTCTGGCATGTGGTGTTGAGATTGACCTGCCCCTCAGAAAATTTACCTGTCCTACCAAATTGAGATAAAATTTACTGTGTTATTTACAAGGATTTCGATGATTTTGCCTACGCATAAGGGTACAGTTTCTAATGTTACAGTGTCTGGGCCAAAAACCAAAAGCTTCCATGCCGTTATTGTTCGCATTAATATATACATATATCTGATATAGCTGTATAATCAGGCTTGAAGCCTATCAGCTGGTCATGGCTTTTAACCAATGCTTTTACATTTATAATCAGTGCCAGTGGTTTCTTGCTCAGTGTAACTGCTGAACATTGCTGAATAATGAGAGATCATAGTCTAAATCGTTACCTGCCCAGTCAGGCATGCAACCAGTATTCTGACCTGTCCAACCATGTAATTCAACTGTCCCTGGCAGTCGGTTATGTCTCTCCCTGCAGTGACTTTCAGAATGATCATGGAAAATGTATGTAAAATATGCCAGAGTTGCTTATGGTTATGCACGGTTGATCACAAAGATGTGGTCCTTTTTCTATTGATATGAACTTTATTTTACACATATCAATGGCCACCTCAAGGCGTGGTCCTTGTGGGAAAGCTGGTATATATCAGCCTTGGCTTGCTGGTGACATAAATAGATAAATTAGTGACAAAGCTGATGGAATATTTTTTATCAGGGGCATAGCCACAGACTTGAGCAAATGTATACATCTGCTGCATATATGAAATGAAAACAAATACTACCGAACAACAGGATTGCTTGTAACCGGTACAGCCCAACAAGTATGCATGTGCATACATATATATGTCTGGCTACATCCCTACTTATAGCTTAATAAAATTCCCCTAATAGCTGGCATATCTGCCTGGTAATCTGAGGATTGCAGATTTATGCCTCAGGGTGTTTACACCCATTTTACGTCTTGACTGCCAGTGGGGTGAACTTTGTATTGGGCATGGTGTGGAGGGCTTGGTGGTACATGTTTAAAGGGGCAGAGTAATGCTTAGATGAAGAGAGGTCGAAATAGCTGGTTGTTATCATTAATCAGATGAAACATGGGAGCTGGGGTGAGCAAAGGGAGAGGGTGTCACTGGGCAGCGGCATCAGCTACATAAGCGGATCGACATCAGCTCCAGTGGCGGGATTACAGGGTTAGGCATACCAGGATTCGATGAGCTTGCTGCCTGCCTGAAGTAGCGAGACAGAGTCCCATTCCCTATCCACATTTGGCACCAGTGCCCCCAGGCAAGCCTGCTTCTCTAGGGGCACAACGGTAGCAATATTAAAATCTTTCGACATTAGTAGGGAATCGACTGTAGCTTTTATCAGAATGTGTGCGCGTAGAATCATAGTGTGTATGTATTCTATATACCTTGTTCTATCTTCCGACATCAAGAAAGTATGTCAACACTTCGTTGTTTGTATAATATATTCACGAATTAATGTTGGAGCACAAGTCTTTTCCCAACCAACCGCCATGCATATGCAGCGCCATCTGGCTAGTCCCGTCACCATTTGAACTATTTGCAGCCTGGGTCCTAAACTTTGTAACCGTGAATTACCTGTGGCAGAGGGCGCTGCTGTTGTCCTTAAGTTCAAAGTGTGCGACTGAAAACGCCCTCTAGCAGAGAGTCATGGGCTAACGAAGTGGGGAACCAAGTTGCATTTACAGGTACCGGCATCCGCCAAAAACAAATATGATGGATGGTTGGTCGGGAAAAAGACTTGTGCTCCAACATTTATTCACAAAAATATAATAGTCTACAAACAACTAAGTGCTGATTCACTTTCTTGATGTCACAAGATAGAGCAAGGTTTACCAGAGCTGGCCTAAAGGCCAGAGCGGACAGCTTGCTGAAAGCCAGTGATCGTGAGAGTTGGCATAAAATTCACAAAAAGCTTAATTATGTCATGTGTTTGTCTCCTATATATAAATACCTGCCTAACTGAAAACCTTTTATAGTTCAAAAATATCTGTGCAATAGTCCCGGTGACTTTTGTACAAGACTCTGGGCTTATTTTTGTTGGAGCATCCTGTCGCAAGGACTGTTTTCAGCCGCCATTGCCGTAGTTCTCTGAAGTCCAAAGTGTCCAATGTTAGTGGCCTCACTCCGCATATCATATGCGGTCTTTAATCGCCTGCTTTCAGGCCCACGAAAAAAGTCACTTTGACCAACCGCTAAAAACAATCATGGCACCTAAGCGGTCCGCATAAACGCTGGGCTCTTGTTATGAAGACCAGCAATTCGCACATAAACATTTATTTGCGGAAAAACAAGCTACAAATGAAAAGTCGAATTATATGTGGTTATGTTAGTTTTAAAGAAATGTGAAAACAGAAAAGATGTTATTGTAAAATTGCAATTTTTTATGCCATGAGGAGCGTTTTATCGGCAAGAAAGCTGGTGTCTGCTGCCACTATAGTGCGAGCCTGTGAGTGATGAAGTGGCCTGTCGTAAGAGCAAGGTATATAAAATATATAAACACCATAATTCTACACGCACACATTATGATAAAAGCTACAGTTGATTCCCTACTAACGTCAAAAGATTTTAACATTGCTACCATTGTGCCCTTAGAGAAGTGGGCTTGCCTGGGGGCACTTGCGCCAACATCCACAAATGAGGCCTATACCCCCTTCCCCTTGACACTTGGACAGCTATTTAAAGTCAAAGTCATAAATGCCATAGAGTTGGCCCTGGTACATGCCTCTCTGACCACGCCCGTAAACAGAGCAAGGGTGAGAGCCATGCCGCTCACCAGGCCTAAAATTAGAAATCGCGGACCGGTGGTTCAAGTTGAAAGTTCTTACAGAATAAATATGCAGTGCCTACCCGTTAATGTGCTCCACTATATTCCTGAAGCTTTTATGACATTCATCGAACACTCATTTATCTCATGGTTCTCGCCCTTGCTCCGTTTACAGACGTGGTCAGAGAGGCATGTACCAGGGCTACCATAGAGTGACGTTTCGGCCTATGCTTTCTCGCGTCAGTGATTTTCAGAGCGAGCACGACAAATTCGCGTAAAAAATATTGGCCAAAACGTCACTAGGCCTAAAGTCAAAGTCATAAATGCCGTAAACACATGTTTCGGCCCATATTTTCCGCGAATTTGCCTCGATCACTCTCAAAATCCCTGACGTGAGAAAGGAACACTAGACCATTTTAATGATACCAAACTTACATTTGTACTGCGATGTTATCCTTTTTTAGGACACAAAGAATATTTCTCCATGCTGACACGCCATTGGCAGAAAACGCTCTGTCGCCAAAATACTAAAACACGAGTTATAAAATTATGGTTGCCATGGCGCCGAACGTGCTTTGAACAATACATGCTCTATATTTATACAAGCCACGAGGATGCCATGGCAACTATAGAGCCTTTCATTGTCTGGGATTTAGTCTATTTGCGAAAGTGTGTCTGCTGCCAATGCCAATGGACAGATGGAGTGTCAGCATGGAGAAATATTGTTTGTGTCATAAAAAAGGATAACATCGCAGTACAAACGTAAGTTTGGTATCATTAAAATGGCCTAGTGTTGCTTTCTCATGTCAGTGATTTGTAGAGCAATCGCAGCACAATCGCGGAAAATATAGGCCGAAACGTGTGTCTACGGCATTTATGACTTTGACTTTAGCCTACGCTACGGCATTTAAGTTAGATCTATTACTTTAACTTTATTTCCTTTCCGAAACCACTTGTTACAATGAACGCGCGTCTTGGTCATACAGAATCATCACGGATCTGGTACAGACTGAGAAGTAGAGTCAGATTTACTTATATTGGGGCGACAATACGGTATGAACTTACCATACAGTGTCATGCTTATACTGTTATAGTGTTATCCACCGAAAGCTAATCTACAGACCATCTTGGTCCATGTTGGCTTCAATAATTCAGAAAGGGGAGAGAAGGGTATTAACTTATAACTATCGGCGCAACAGTTGCAGCTTTCAGACAGAAAGTAAACAACTTGCATGCCTTAATAAATATACCTGACTGATGTATTGCAATTTGTCATCAGCCAGAGCTATATTATTGGTGTACGTAAAAAAACAAGACACCTATCGTATGCTGACACCCCCCCACCCCCCATCATAGAGCTACCAGGATGTTCCAATTCACTTCCGGTTTAAGTGAGTCATTCGTACGTAGATGGCGCTCCGTTTCGCTCAAGCTGGTACCACCGCCTCAAGCTCAAGAAAGATCGGCAAACGTTCCCGCTTGAGAGGTGACACACACGTAGTACAAGTCACCATTTGCACACACTCTGAGCATCTTGGCGGAACCGGTCAGTGAAGCATTGGGGCAGGACGACCAAGGGGTCGGTATATCATTGGGTTGGTTGTATATTGAAGGACGCTTTAACCACTTTTGGTCATATCGCGTCGGGGAGTGGAGCGATGTCCCCGGGGGTCACCCCATTCTCTTTACGAAGAAGCACATGGGATCTTTATCCTGCGACCACACAGACCTGGCCAAAGCGGGGCCCGAACCATCGATCCACGTGCCGTTAGGCTCTCAGGTGATCAGAACACTCAATGCGCGCGCTCCAGCCTACTGAGCCACCGGGCCGAGATACCTCCCCTGTATCTATCATAATGGCACCGTACGAACACATATTGCGAAGAGGGTCTCGATATCATGTATTTTTAAATTACTAGCCGCCCGGCGAGCGGAGCGTTCGTAGTAATAAGCGAAAGAAATAACAGTACGACAGTATTTTGTTTTATACGTCAAATAGTAGCAGGCAGAAGGTAGACATTGGGCAGAAATAATATTGATAATCATATAGACATAAATTGAGACCGGGAGCTACGGAATAACGGGACATATCCCAGTGGGCACACCCCGGAAAATCCACGTGATTTACTCGTGGAAATTTGGTGGATTGGTGGAACATTGGTGGCACCACCAAAATGCCACTGGTATTCCACGTGAATTTTGTATACACGAATTCCACGTGAACAAATCACATGGATTCTACGTGATTTATACGTGAAAATAAACTAGAGCGGGGTCAGCACCGAATGACGACGGGGATTCCACGTGTTTTAGTCAACGTGGATTCCACGTGACGGTGCCAAGATGGATTCCACGTGACTTTGCCCACGTGGTATCCACGTGGCTCAAATGATGTGGATTCCACGTGATTTATACGTGAAAATAAACTAGACTGGTGTCAGCACCGAATGACGACGGGGATTCCGCGTGTTTTTGTCAACGTGGATTCCACGTGACGGTGTCAAGATTGATTCCACGTGACTTTGCCCACGTGGTATCCACGTGGCTCAAATGATGTGCATTCCACGTGGTTTATACGTGAAAATAAACTAGATTGGTGTCAGCACCGAATGACGACGGGGATTCCACGTGTTTTTGTCAACGTGGATTCCACGTGACGGTGCCAAGATGGATTCCACGTGACTTTGCCCACGTGGTATCCACGTGGCTCAAATGATGTGGATTCCACGTGATTTATACGTGAAAATAAACTAGACTGGTGTCAGCACCGAATGACGACGGGGATTCCGCGTGTTTTTGTCAACGTGGATTCCACGTGACGGTGTCAAGATTGATTCCACGTGACTTTGCCCACGTGGTATCCACGTGGCTCAAATGATGTGCATTCCACGTGGTTTATACGTGAAAATAAACTAGATTGGTGTCAGCACCGAATGACGACGGGGATTCCACGTGTTTTTGTCAACGTGGATTCCACGTGACGGTGTCAAGATGGATTCCACGTGACTTTGCCCACGTGGTATCCACGTGGCTCAAATGATGTGCATTCCACGTGGTTTATACGTGAAAATAAACTAGACTGGTGTCAGCACCGAATGACGACGGGGATTCCGCGTGTTTTTGTCAACGTGGATTCCACGTGACGGTGTCAAGATGGATTCCACGTGACTTTGCCCACGTGGTATCCACGTGGCTCAAATGATGTGGATTCCACGTGATTTATACGTGAAAATAAACTAGATTGGTGTCAGCACCGAATGACGACGGGGATTCCACGTGTTTTTGTCAACGTGGATTCCACGTGACGGTGCCAAGATGGATTCCACGTGACTTTGCCCACGTGGTATCCACGTGGCTCAAATGATGTGGATTCCACGTGATTTATACGTGAAAATAAACTAGACTGGTGTCAGCACCGAATGACGACGGGGATTCCGCGTGTTTTTGTCAACGTGGATTCCACGTGACGGTGTCAAGATTGATTCCACGTGACTTTGCCCACGTGGTATCCACGTGGCTCAAATGATGTGCATTCCACGTGGTTTATACGTGAAAATAAACTAGATTGGTGTCAGCACCGAATGACGACGGGGATTCCACGTGTTTTTGTCAACGTGGATTCCACGTGACGGTGTCAAGATGGATTCCACGTGACTTTGCCCACGTGGTATCCACGTGGCTCAAATGATGTGCATTCCACGTGGTTTATACGTGAAAATAAACTAGACTGGTGTCAGCACCGAATGACGACGGGGATTCCACGTGTTTTTGTCAACGTGGATTCCACGTGACGGTGTCAAGATGGATTCCACGTGACTTTGCCCACGTGGTATCCACGTGGCTCAAATGATGTGGATTCCACGTGATTTATACGTGAAAATAAACTAGATTGGTGTCAGCACCGAATGACGACGGGGATTCCGCGTGTTTTTGTCAACGTGGATTCCACGTGACGGTGTCAAGATTGATTCCACGTGACTTTGCCCACGTGGTATCCACGTGGCTCAAATGATGTGCATTCCACGTGGTTTATACGTGAAAATAAACTAGATTGGTGTCAGCACCGAATGACGACGGGGATTCCACGTGTTTTTGTCAACGTGGATTCCACGTGACGGTGTCAAGATGGATTCCACGTGACTTTGCCCACGTGGTATCCACGTGGCTCAAATGATGTGGATTCCACGTGATTTATACGTGAAAATAAACTAGATTGGTGTCAGCACCGAATGACGACGGGGATTCCACGTGTTTTTGTCAACGTGGATTCCACGTGACGGTGTCAAGATTGATTCCACGTGACTTTGCCCACGTGGTATCCACGTGGCTCAAATGATGTGCATACCACGTGATTTATACGTGAAAATAAACTAGATTGCTGTCAGCACCGAATGACGACGGGGATTCCACGTGTTTTTGTCAACGTGGATTCCACGTGACGGTGTCAAGATTGATTCCACGTGACTTTGCCCACGTGGTATCCACGTGGCTCAAATGATGTGCATTCCACGTGATTTATACGTGCAAATAAATTAGATTGGTGTCAGCACCGAATGACAACGGGGATTCCACGTGTTTTTGTCAACGTGGATTCCACGTGACGGTGTCAAGATGGATTCAACGTGACTTTGTCCATGTGGTATCTACGTGGCTCAAATGATGTGGATTCCACGTGATTTATGCGTGAAAATAAACTAGATTGGTGTCAGCACCGAATGACGACGGGGATTCCACGTGTTTTTGTCAACGTGGATTCCACGTGACGGTGTCAAGATGGATTCCACGTGACTTTGCCCACGTGGTATCCACGTGGCTCAAATGATGTGGATTCCACGTGATTTATACGTGAAAATAAACTAGATTGGTGTCAGCACCGAATGACGACGGGGATTCCACGTGTTTTTGTCAACGTGGATTCCACGTGACGGTGTCAAGATTGATTCCACGTGACTTTGCCCACGTGGTATCCACGTGGCTCAAATGATGTGCATACCACGTGATTTATACGTGAAAATAAACTAGATTGGTGTCAGCACCGAATGACGACGGGGATTCCACGTGTTTTTGTCAACGTGGATTCCACGTGACGGTGTCAAGATGGATTCCACGTGACTTTGCCCACGTGGTATCCACGTGGCTCAAATGATGTGGATTCCACGTGATTTATACGTGAAAATAAACTAGATTGGTGTCAGCACCGAATGACGACGGGGATTCCACGTGTTTTTGTCAACGTGGATTCCACGTGACGGTGTCAAGATTGATTCCACGTGACTTTGCCCACGTGGTATCCACGTGGCTCAAATGATGTGCATACCACGTGATTTATACGTGAAAATAAACTAGATTGGTGTCAGCACCGAATGACGACGGGGATTCCACGTGTTTTTGTCAACGTGGATTCCACGTGACGGTGTCAAGATTGATTCCACGTGACTTTGCCCACGTGGTATCCACGTGGCTCAAATGATGTGCATACCACGTGATTTATACGTGAAAATAAACTAGATTGCTGTCAGCACCGAATGACGACGGGGATTCCACGTGTTTTTGTCAACGTGGATTCCACGTGACGGTGTCAAGATTGATTCCACGTGACTTTGCCCACGTGGTATCCACGTGGCTCAAATGATGTGCATTCCACGTGATTTATACGTGCAAATAAATTAGATTGGTGTCAGCACCGAATGACAACGGGGATTCCACGTGTTTTTGTCAACGTGGATTCCACGTGACGGTGTCAAGATGGATTCAACGTGACTTTGTCCATGTGGTATCTACGTGGCTCAAATGATGTGGATTCCACGTGATTTATGCGTGAAAATAAACTAGACTGGTGTCAGCACCGAATGACGACGGGGATTCCACGTGTTTTTGTCAACGTGGATTCCACGTGACGGTGTCAAGATGGATTCCACGTGACTTTGCCCACGTGGTATCCACGTGGCTCAAATGATGTGCATACCACGTGATTTATACGTGAAAATAAACTAGACTGGTGTCAGCACCGAATGACGACGGGGATTCCACGTGTTTTTGTCAACGTGGATTCCACGTGACGGTGTCAAGATGGATTCCGCGTGACTTTGTCCATGTGGTATCCACGTGGCTCAAATTGTGCCATGTTTTCGCACCCTTACCACCGACCTTGGAAGTTGTCCTTCGAGTATGTCATGTAATAAGTCAAGGTTATTAACATACTCAAAGGTGAAATTCATACCAAGGTGAATTTTTTTGTCAAGAATTGTTGGAATTTGTTGCATGCCTAGGGTAATTTGACGCCCCCCTAGCCTATTAAATGTGTCGTTCGCCACTATAAAAAGTCCGTTTGGCACAGGGTTTGAGTGAGAACTATGCCAAATTGACTGCAGTGTATGGATGAATATCGATCAGAACAATATCGATTGAAATGGGACGCGATTTGACCTTGAAAAGGGAAATATAGACCAAAATGATCAAAATGGTCGACAATTTATGAGGCGTTCGGTAAGAAATAATGATCGTCTGGATATTATAAATACACGAAAAGAAAGCTCGGGAGTCGTACTATATCACTACCTAGAGGGTACAAACTGATATGATGAAAAAAAGTCCTAAAATCACGAATTCAAATTTTCCCGCCAAAACATTGATTTTGGCTGTTAAGTAGCGTCTTTGCTCTTTATGGCTATAGTAAAGATATTTTTTGCAAATGTTTTTGCCGATTGTTGTAGTAAAGCCAACCATCGTGTATGTTTAACACATTTGCAGATGAGTTTCGACCGATTTGGAGGTATTTGACGTCTCTGCAAGTGAAAAAATGTATTTTTTTGATGATGACAAATTGGTTTGTTTACGTAAGTTTAAAATAAAAGTTAGGGAGAGTGACATAGAAAGCATACACGGCAAGAGCATGGCAAGAGCGCTAAAGGTAACCAGAAGTTTCTATCTACAATATTAGGGGGGCCGTGGTCATTTGAAGGTCGCCCCTATGGTTATGTAAGTTTTCATGTTCACACATGTTTAAGCTGGGCCACCCATCCCAAATCGTAGAAAATGGGTGTTGCCGATATTAGGAAATGAAAAGGCCCTAATTGTGAGGGAAATGAAGTTATCTTTGTATATTTTTGACAGAAAACTGTCTTTGCATGTTCTCGTTCAGAAAATGTGAAGTTAGAGGAAAGATGGAAAGCCAAAAGGTCAAGTTTTGTCAATATATAGAAATAGTCTAAAAAAGTGTATATTTTGATGGAAAATGAGTTATTGTAGCTAGAGTAAGTCGGTTAGATATCTAATTTCAGACTACATGTATAATAATAGTTTCGGACTGGCAAATGTGTGTATTTCGGCCCTTATCTTATTAAAAATGAGTTCACAGTCAACTGTACAAAATGGGGTCGCAATATGCATTAAAAAGACATTTTGCCATGTTTTCGCACCCTTACCACCGACATTGGAAGTTGTCCTTCGAGTATGTCATGTAATAAGTCAAGGTTATTAACATACTCAAAGGTGAAATTCATACCAAGGTGAATTTTTTTGTCAAGAATTGTTGGAATTTGTTGCATGCCTAGGGTAATTTGACGCCCCCCTAGCCTATTAAATGTGTCGTTCGCCACTATAAAAAGTCCGTTTGGCACAGGGTTTGAGTGAGAACTATGCCAAATTGACTGCAGTGTATGGATGAATATCGATCAGAACAATATCGATTGAAATGGGACGCAATTTGACCTTGAAAAGGGAAATATAGACCAAAATGATCAAAATGGTCGACAATTTATGAGGCGTTCGGTAAGAAATAATGATCGTCTGGATATTATAAATACACGAAAAGAAAGCTCGGGAGTCGTACTATATCACTACCTAGAGGGTACAAACTGATATGATGAAAAAAAGTCCTAAAATCACGAATTCAAATTTTCCCGCCAAAACATTGATTTTGGCTGTTAAGTAGCGTCTTTGCTCTTTATGGCTATAGTAAAGATATTTTTTGCAAATGTTTTTGCCGATTGTTGTAGTAAAGCCAACCATCGTGTATGTTTAACACATTTGCAGATGAGTTTCGACCGATTTGGAGGTATTTGACGTCTCTGCAAGTGAAAAAATGTATTTTTTTGATGATGACAAATTGGTTTGTTTACGTAAGTTTAAAATAAAAGTTAGGGAGAGTGACATAGAAAGCATACACGGCAAGAGCATGGCAAGAGCGCTAAAGGTAACCAGAAGTTTCTATCTACAATATTAAGGGTGCCGTGGTCATTTGAAGGTCGCCCCTATGGTTATGTAAGTTTTCATTTTCCCACATGTTTAAGCTGGGCCACCGACCCCAAATGACGGAAAATGGGTGTTGCCGATGTTAGGAAATGAAAAGGCATTGCCTATGCAAGGGTCCATGATATTTTGTGGCTGATGAACGATAATCATCAACCTTATAAGGGGCCGATGTCTGGTGTAAGCTAGGAGAGAGAGGTCCCTAATTACATCCGATCTTTTTCTGATCGATATCGATTGGGCATATTCCTTCTTCAATAGTTCAATTCCTTTCAGATCAAGTGGACAGACATCGGATTACGGCAGACGAACACATTTAATACGGAAACATATGTCCCAACACCGGGCACGATTGGGGCTTTGGTGAAAATAAATGTGGACCAAGTGCAGCTACTTGGCTGGAAGGCCAGTGTCCAGCGTCGATTTTTCAAACTTCGCAGTGTCAAATGTCGTTTTTTCACATTTTGCAGTGTCAAATGTCGATTTTTCACATTTTGCAGTGTCAAATGTCGATGTTTCAAAATTTGCAGTGACAAATGTCGATTTTCATGACGTGCCGCATCGCCTTTTTCCGTGTCGTTTATTTCTAAAATGCCACTTTCCGTAGCGAAGCTTTTTCAAATCCTCAGTGCCTGCGTTTGGGAGTCAATGTCGAATGTCGATTTTTTAAATATACATGTGTCGCGTGTCGCCATTTACCGCTTCTATACCCTTATTTGACTATATACAATATATGCAGCAACGAGTGGACGTTTGCAACCATCTTGACTCATGTCCAGTCGCGGCCGGGGGGTGGGGGGGGGGGTAGTTGCTATAAGTTAACAGGCGCAGTTTCAGCACACAGTCTTCATGCGGCTCTTTCCAGGAATCTGTTGCTCACCGATACTTTGACTGTATCCCCTGTCTTCACTTTCATGTGATGTATCTTATTTTCATCTTGTGAATCATTTAGTTTGAAACGTGATTTTGCATTGACAAAAACGTCTTTTCCGCACCTAAATTTTCCAGATTAAAAAACGTTCTTTAAACCGCAGAAAAACGCTTTCAATTACGAGCCTGAAAAGTATTACACCTAAAACGTTTTTATATGGTTATAAAAACGTTATGATTTATTATAACCAAATAAAAACCAAAAAAAAGTTATAAAAAGGTTCTAAAAACGTTATGTGTTAGCTGGGTGGTGACATTCAATTGGACTTTTGCGTAAGGTAATGACCATGACTTACCGGTAATACATGACGAGTGGCGACGGGGATTCCACGTGATTTTGTCAACGTGATTCCACGTAACGGTGTCAAGATGGATTCCCCCTGACTTGTCCTCCCTCATCCCACCCCCCACCGGTCTCTTAAAAGACGGAAAAAACCGCTAAAATGCAGCCAATCACAGACCTTCATACAGCGGACGTGATGACCTCCTTAGAGGCTATTGGGCGGCAGAAACGGTTGGGACTGTATCTGATCTCCGCGTGTTAATTGGCGGCAGAGGCCTTCTGGATTTTAAAAGAAGCGGACACATTTTTGGACATTACGTGGATTAAGGTGAGTAAACAAGGATGGAGTAAGCTATTTTATTAGATATGTCGCTGCAAAAATATAGTGTAAGCATGTGTGTGTATGCAGAGGCTCGATATATGACACTGAACAATGTCTGCGAGACTTGTAAACCGGTGTAAAACGATATTTTTGTGTCGGGGCTGCATGCCGGCCTGACAACGAGACCACTGTCTTTTTGGAACCATGATCGTTGTTGTAGCCATAGAATCGACCGTACCACATACCCCTCCCAAAGATCATTTAGTGACTGCTGTTCGATCTAATTATAATTTGAACTTATTATCGAAGAATAACTACATTATAACTATAATAACTACGTTTTGAGTAGTACAGTCTAGCATCTTGGCTAGCGCCGAAGTTTCGCGCCCCAGACACGGGTATGCGGGCGGCATGTAGGTCACATGCAGCTGCCCTCTGGACCGCTTGAATCCACCGCGCGCTGAAACCTGTGGTCACTCTAGCTGTCATCACTTCTCGCCCGTAATTACTTCCCACCCCTCTATACTGCATATAGCGACGCTTCCTCCCACACCGGACCCGGGTGTTCCCTACCCGCTGTCACCCTTCTCGTTTAGTGCCTCGCCACCGACGTATAGCTCTCGTCCTTCATATGCACCCTCCCACCCCTCTACCCCCTGGCCCCCCACCCCTCTGTCGGCTACAGATATATATACACCCTCCCACCCCCTACCCCCTGGTCCCCCCACCCATCTGTCGCCTGTATATATATATATATACTCCCTCCTACCCCTCTACCTGCCTGTCTCCCCACCCCTCTGTCGCCTATAGATATATATACACCCTCCCACCCCTCTACCTGCTGGTCCCCCCACCCCTCTGTCAGGTACATATATATATACCCCCTCCCACCCCTCTACCCCCTGGTCCCCCCACCCCTCTGTCGGCTACATATATATATACACCCTCCCACCCCTCTACCTGCTGGTCCCCTTACCCCTCTGTCGGCTACATATATATATATATACACCTCCCATCCCTCTGCCCCCTGGTCCACCCACCCCTCTGTCGGCTACATATATATATACACCCTCCCACCCCTCTACCTGCTGGTCTCCCCACCCCTCTGTCAGGTATATATATATATATACCCCCTCCCACCCCTCTACCCCCTGGTCCCCCCACCCCTCTGTCGGCTACATATATATATATATACACCTCCCATCCCTCTGCCCCCTGGTCCACCCACCCCTCTGTCGGCTACATATATATATACACCCTCCCACCCCTCTACCCCGTGCATGGTCGTCCCACCTCTCTGGCACCTGCATGCCTATCTCTTCACCACCCCTCCATCGCATATAGACGCTAATTAGCACCCATTTTCCGCCTGCGTTATTCGGACTGATTCAAGTAATCAGCGCGTAATGCAGGTCATCGTAGTTTAACGATAATCTCAACAAGGCAGGGGGGGGGGGGGCGTAACGCTCCCTACCAGATTTTATTGCCTTGGGTTGGATTCTCGTTATCCATCTAATTACCAGGTTACTGTTTCTGTCCTACCCACCCCCTCCCCCATTTGCCTGGAACTAACGGCACAGCCTTCAATATGTGACATAGTACACGTAGTTGCCAACATACCGTGAAACATAAGGCATGTTAGCGGTATTTCCATTTCTCGCAAAATGGGCTTTTCCGTTCACCATTAACTGAGATTGGGGAATTTTAATTAAGTCGCCCCTTCGTTTCTTGTGCGGGGAGTTCATCTTATACATCTTCGCTAAAGCGGAATAAAGAAATTCTTTCTTCGTGATCGGGGACCAGCCCCTCCCCCCCCCCCTCCTTCTCCCCCCAGTACGCATGACAACGCAACAGAAGGTATATATCGAAACCTCGAAAGGCTACTTCAACATTGTGGATTTCCTTCTATAGCACTCATACGGCTGTTCAATTAATATAATCAATAATATTATCATATGAACCCTAGCTAATTTGTTTCATTTTATTTTATAAAACTATTTCTTGCAGAAAACAATGCATTGCAGGATCGGCATTGTGACAGGTTGTTTGTCGTGCATCTCATTAAGTGGGCCATGCTAACGTCTTTATCCGTACATGGCATACTACAAGAAGCGGAGAAAGCATCAAAGAGAACTTTTGAAGTTGGCATGCAGTAACACTAGTGATGACACTTCTTTGAGTGATACTGAACTAGTAGAAGAACAGGATAGATCTCCAATTGTTGAAAATGAACAATTGCACAATGGTGAAGATGAATTAGCACCAAGCGATTCTGGCACTGATTTTGACTCTGATTTAAATTTTGAGTCAACTGATGATTCAGACTTAGACGAAATTGCCGGGGATAACCTTGATGACAATTATTTCAGTGCCGACTTAGCGAAGTGGGCTTGTAAGAGCCAATTAAGTCGAGAATTACTTGGTGAGTTGCTAGATTTGCTACGTGGAGAAGGGCATTTACTTCCAAAGGACCCTCGCACCTTCCTGCAGACCCCACGAATCATAAACGTTGTAGATAAATGTGGCGGAAAGTACATTTACTTTGGTATTGAGGCTCGTCTTCAAAGTATATTGGTACATAACCCATCATACAAAGACAATTTGGATTCTATTGAACTGCATATAAATGTGGATGGTGTACCGTTATTTAAGTCAACATCTGATCAGTTGTGGCCAATATTATTGCGATTTGGTGCATCCAGACCAACAGTAGTTGCACTATACTGTGGAACATCTAAGCCAAACTCTGTGGATGAGTATCTGCATGACTTTTTGATTGAGTACAGGACACTACAACAGTCTGGTTTAACCTTTGACGGTAAAACATTTCCTGTATTCATAAAGTGCTTTATATGCGATGCTCCAGCAAGGGCATTTATGAAATGCATAAAAGGACACACCGGATATTACGCTTGTGAACGATGTCAAATCAAAGGCGATTGGAATAACCGGGTGACTCTTTATACAAGGCAGTCTCAACTAGCAAGAAGTGATGCACATTTCAACCAACAAAAGTATCACACAACCCACCAGACTGCCACTTCCCCTTTGATAGACTTTCAAGTTCCTTGCATTACGGCTTTCCCATTGGATTATATGCATTTGGTATGTCTTGGTGTTGTCAGAAGATTTCTAATTTTTCTGAAACAAGGCCCGAAATCCTGCAAACTGTCAAGTCAACTATTCCAGCGTATTTCTACAAATCTTGCAGATTTGAAGGGCAAGCTGCCAGCTGAATTTGCCAGGCAGCCAAGAACACTAAAAGAACTTGAAAGGTGGAAGGCGACGGAATTTCGACAATTTCTCTTGTATACTGGACCTATAGTACTGAAAGGAGTTTTGTCTTCTGTTGCCTATCATCATTTCCTCCTCTTGTCTGTCGCGCTTTCTATTCTACTGGATTCGTCTGATGAAACACGCAACTACTATATACAATATTCAAGAGAACTGCTGGAAACTTTTGTACGCCAATGTAAAGCTCTTTATGGAGAAACGTTCATTGTGTATAATGTACACGGTCTGACACATTTAGCAGATGACGTGGATCACCACCAATGTTCACTGAATGACATTAGCGCCTTTCCGTTTGAGAATCACTTGCAGGTTCTCAAAAAACTGGTCCGGAATTCGCAAAATCCTATTGCCCAGGTGGCAAAGAGGATTACTGAAATCGAAAAGGCTGGTGTTAGAATCAATAACGCTCACGTGCACTACAAGTGCATTTCCACTAGACCCAAAGATAGCTGTTTTTTCTTGGGAAGTGAGGACTATGTTTTTGTCAAGGAGAAAAGGGATGATGGCTACTATGTCTGTGACTTTGTGAGGCAACGTCATGCTGCCAATTTCTTCACCAGGCCTTGTGAATCAAAGCTGTTTAATATAGCTTTTCTAAAACGACACACAAGAAAACAGAGGAAATTAATCCATAGCAGTCGCTTCCTGCGAAAAGTCGTCTGCTTGCCTTACGAAAATGGCCATGTGCTGATGCCTTTGCTTCATGGGGATGAACACAAGTAATTCTGATTTCTAATATTATTGTTATAAGTATAAATTAGTTATGATATGACGTTGACTAAAGGATAACAGTATTTCAAAGTAAGTTATCAGCAAAGTCTTTAATTAAGTGGTTATCCGTTCTCCGTTTATGTTCATGTTCTGTATCAAAGAGAGTATCTGACGTTGTTTCAATGTAAAACCTTAATTATGAGCCACACTTATCATTTGTAGATGAAGAATTGGGTGAGAGCAGTGTGGATAGAAAAGAAAAGGGAAGAAGAGGGTGTGCTTCCCTCAACGTGGGTGGATGGCAACTACGTATATTGGCCAAATGTGTGCGATGCGGCACCCGTAATGGATTCAAGGGCCACTCCGGACCAGAACAAGTGGCACCAATATAGACTGGTCAAAGTAAAGTACTCATCGGGTATGCATATTAAATTACCTGTACCAGCTACTGTTATAACCCTGACGCAACCTACAAGTGGAACATCATATTACTAACCTACAAGTGGAACATCATATTACTAACCTACAAGTGGAACATCATATTACTAACCTACAAGTGGAACATCATATTACTATGATTAAATAGAGAAATGATAATAGTTAAACCACATACTAATTGATTGTTTTAAAATTTTCAGGCATTTTCATTTTGAGGTACATGTGTATTCCAATCAAAAATCTTATATATTCATGTAGGATTTGTTATTTTGTATGTTGCTGAGGGACATATATCCTTTAAAGCTGAAATTGCTATTTTTATTTTAGACAATCGGAATGACTGCGAAGATCACAGTGAAACAACCTCGCAGGAGAGCGAGGGGGAACGCCCCAGGAAGCGTGTTAAAGCTATGCGCATGGACGACTTTGTGTTCGAAGGTACCGGTATATGATTATATGTGTTTCATTTGAAATGACATAATTGACAAAATTGAATGAGGATGGGTCAACTGGTGTGACATATGTTGTTGTCAAGTAAAGCATGGTTTAACATCAACATAGTTATAACTTGTATAATTTATATTCAGATAATGATGACAGAGACGACGTGGAGGATGGGCGTGAGAACCCCACTAATGACGACTCCGAAAAGGAGGATGAAGCAAGCGGTACGTAGTTCGATTTTGACAATATCCAAGTAATATAAGGAAGTTATTTATTATGTATTATTTTTAGCAGATAAGGCTATTGTTCATCGTTTAGATGATCGCCAGATTGCAATAAGATAAATTATCGTTACTAACTGCCTCTTGGCATTGGGCAGCACATGGTACATTATCTGTCATATTTTGTGGTGTCTTCCAAGGTTCGGCCCCAAAAATACCTAAACCGCCGCCAAAGAAAGTACCAAGCCTCACTAGAGGAGATGATGTGAGATCGAGGTCCGTGTCTAGGTCCAGGTCCAGGTCCAGGTCCAGGTCAAGGTCCATTTATCGATCTGTCTCCAGATCGCCACCAAGAATGGCAGCGAGACCCGACCCTTCGCCGAGATCTAAAGCGTCATCAAGGTATTATACTAAATGGTTGGACCTATGGAAACGAAAGTGTGCAAGTATGTATGTCGGATGTATATATAGTAACGAGATTGAAAGCTTCGCATTCACCTCCCATAAGATATTAACGTATTTATTTATGAACAAATTTAATAAATGTAACGTTATTCGGTAATTATTACAACCACAAAGACGTGTACGTTGTATATTTCTTGTTCACGCCACGATAGGAGGACCCCTACCACACCCAGGAGTGGCCAAACACTGCCATCAGACAAATTCCCCATGTCAGAGGAAAGTAAGTAGAACTTCCTGTTTTAGCAACTATACGCTTAGATTTTGTATACATGTAACCACTATACCACTATGAGTCTCTAAATTCGACAAGACAAGTTACATAAGTTGCGCATATTACGCCTGTATATCATGAATAGCTTTTTTATCCTACATTAACGTTAGCGCCGAGGCAATTGTACGTTTTATCATCTTATGCATTTTGATAAGGTGCAACACACGAAAACCATGAGATTAACATTAAAGTTAAAGTGAGTATTTGTTTTTTTAGAGTTCCAGAAGAGAATTTTTCATTTGCTCTTTGACATGCGGGACAAGATTGACAGTTTGGCCAAGAAGATGGAGTGTAGGGAGGCGGACGATGGGGACCACAACCCACTGCAACAGTTGGGCAACCTACAGGAGCTGGAAGAATTCAATAACCAACTAGGAAATATTGAGATTTGGAATTCCTACGTAAGTATATATAAATATATATATCTTAACTTTCATTGCCGTTTTCTTTAAACGGCAATTCATTGAGCACGCTTAAAATCATTTAGAAAAAGATCTAAGTACAAAAGTATATATGACGTTTAAGCGATCGATTAACTTTAAGATAATGTCAAATTTTGAATAATTGATTTCTGCTGACCTATACTGGCAACTATAACAGATAATGTTTGACAATAGGTAGCCTTTGAGGTACTATAGGTAATCCATATTTAACGCCATCATTTCCTATTTAGGGCAATATTAATTTCTTTTCTTAATCCCATGTATTTTTTATATATTTTAGCTGCGAAAGTGTCTTCGTATCGGAGGGATGTCGGCCAAAGATATGGTCCACAATGTTATGAGCAGGTGCGTGCCAGGCCATATGACAATACTGGTGAAACTATGAATAGATTTATAAACGTTGCCTAAACATTGCGTCAGAGCTAGCTCAGTTTTGCAACTTTGACGAAGGCGTTTATATAATGTTTTCGTTATATAAAACCCCTGAATGGCTATTGAAACAAAATCTGATTTGTCTTTGTTCAATAAACAAAGTTCATGTTGAGTTAAAAAGAGTGTGGCATCTTAAGCACGATCAAAAGGGGCTATAGATTGCTTGCAAATATATTTGCGTATACCTTCACAGCACCCAACTTTCTAAATAGTGTTAAAATAATGTATTTATTCCCTTTTCATTAGATTAATGACGAATTCGCTCATGTGCCGCCTAAACATGAAGGGATCACGAGGAGAAAAGAAACGCTTTAGCGATACTGCTCTCTTCCGACTGATTACAGGTTTGTTGCGATATTTTTGGCACATGGAACTCTATGGAATGATAAATAACATAAGGCTGCATATTTGTTACCATTAAAATGAAGCTATAACGTGTAGAAATGTAATGGATGTATTTTGTGTTCTTGTGTTATTGTGTTCTTTTACCTTATCACCGTATATGTATCTTTATTACAAGAACCAACAAATTTATAAGTACCAGAAAAAGGTATATAGCAGCCAGGCAAAAGCGTTCCTTTGTTGTATTTCTAATTTGTTATCGTATTTGATCTATGCTACAATAAATAGATCGTTTATAAGCTTATAACAATATTTGGCTCTTGTTCAGGTGCGTTTCATATGAATACCTATAATAATAGTATATAAATATGCTGATAATATTAATCTATTTCAATTGTTTGCAATTTCTTTACAGATAGCGTGCTCAAATCCCAAACATCGACTGAGACTGAAGTAGCCGCTGTCGTCACCAGCAAGCTGAAATATGCACCTAAACGAAAAAATTAAAATAAATAATTAACTATGCACAGATCATTTACTATACGATCTCTGATTTGACCTATTTCAATAAGGGCAATAAATTAAGCTGCTGATCCATATACTTGATTTTGTCTCGTTCATTTTCAATGGGATGTATGTGTTTCGATAAGTTCTTTCAATGTTCGCCATATGGATTCCATGTAGTATTATTTACATGCTTTCGACTTGCATATTTGATACGATGGCCACGTGTATTTCACATGGTATTAAGAAAATCGCATCACGTGATTTTTTCCTAGTGGATTCCAGATGGCGTTTTTCACGTGAATTTGAATTTCATATTCAACCACATTGCCACGTAATATTTACTGCGACAAATCACGTGGTTTTCGCCACATGGAATACACGTGGCATTAGTCACGTGAATTCGATTTGCGTGTCCAACGAAATCGCCACGTATACATCACGTGGCAATTACAACGACAAATCACGTGGTTTCGCCACATCGAATACACGTGGCATTAGTCACGTGAATTCGATTTGAATATTCAACGAAATAGCCACGTAAACATCACGTGGCAATTACAATGACAAATCACGTGGTTTTCGCCACATCGAATACACGTGGCATTAGTCACGTGAATTCGATTTGCATATTCAACGAAATCGCCACGTATACATCACGTGGCAATTACAACGACAAATCACGTGGTTTCGCCACATCGAATACACGTGGCATTAGTCACGTGAATTCGATTTGCATATTCAACGAAATAGCCACGTAAACATCACGTGGCAATTACAATGACAAATCACGTGGTTTTCGCCACATCGAATACACGTGGCATTAGTCACGTGAATTCGATTTGCATATTCAACGAAATTGCCACGTATACATCAGGTGGCAATTACAACGACAAATCACGTGGTTTTCGCCACATCGAAGACACGTGGCATTAGTTACGTGAATTCGATTTGCATATTCAACGAAATCGCCACGTATATATCACGTGGTAATTATAACGACAAATCACGTGGTTTTCGCCACATCGAATACACGTGGCATTAGTCACGTGAATTCGATTGGCATATTCAACGACTTTGTCACGTGCTTTCCACGTGCCAAAGCCACGTGGATTCCACGTCTTTTCCACGAGTTTTGCCCACTGGGATATGTTAAGGATATTTAAACCCTGTGCAATTATTGTGCATCCAGTACAGAATACTCAAATTGCGGCTAAAGCACGATATAAACGAATATCAGTTAACGGGACATATATGTTAAGGATATTTAAACCCTGTGCAATTATTGTGCATCCAGTACAGAATACTCAAATTGCGGCTAAAGCACGATATAATCGAATATCAGTCCCGTAAAACTAAGGCCCAAGCTCATACATTGATTGAGTAAAAAAAAAGGGTTGATTGAGTTCGTTCTCTTGCTACTAATGGGAAGTTAATGGGTAGTTGTGGACGCGAGACAGTACGGGATTTGTTTTTTTGTATGACGGTTCGGGCGATAAGGCGTTGAGAGAAATATTATTACTGTTGGCACCAAGCCAGGTAGCCCGCCGCAGGCGATAGTATGCCGCGAGATAAGGTGATAAGGACCCAGCGGTTGTGTTGACACATGCGATACCTTTCACACAGCTAAGAGCGGCGGCTGGATATTAATAGGTTCAAGGCGGCTGCTGATGCCAATGCGGCTGCCGATGCCAATGCGCTCTTGCATGCAGCGGCATAGTGGGACAGACAGCTTCATTTTATTAGTATAAGCGGCATAGTGGGACAGACAGCTTCATTTTATTAGTATGGTTCGTCAATGACCGGTTAGGCAACCGGGGACACGGAAGTTTCGATGACAGCGGGGGTAACTGTCGCCGGGGACTCATCCTCCAGATCCATGCGCAATCGAACGTGATCCTGGTGGCGACGTACAACACGTTGATCCTTACACTGCACCTGGAAGGACAGAGGGCCTGGCTGGGCCACGATGATTCCTGGATGCCAAGTCGGCTTTCCACTAAAGTTACGGACATACACCTCCTGCCCTACACTCAGGTCCCTGTTCCTTGCATGTCGGTCACGGTGTTCCTTTTGCATGAGCTGTTTTTCCTGCACCTTCGACCTCAGGTTCGGGTGCATGAGATCTAGACGAGACCGAAGCCGCATCCCGGTCATGAGTTCAGCAGGGGTTTTGCCAGTTGTTCCTTGTGGGGTGTTTCGGTATTGCATTAGAAACCGAGCTAACTTCGTCGTAACGCTTCCTTCTCGCAGCTTGCTGTAATTACGTTTGAAGATTTGCACCGCTCGCTCAGCTAAACCATTGGAAGCAGGATGGTACGGAGCCGTTGTTACGTGACGAATACCGTTTCTCTCGCAGAACTCCTGGAACTCTCCACTCGTGAACGAAGACCCGTTGTCGCTCACAACCGTGGTTGCTGAAGGATATTCGTAACCTGTCCAGCGTAGACTCAGTGTTGGTCGATGGTACTGGATATA
This sequence comes from Arenicola marina, assembly GCA_964019135.1. Taxonomy (NCBI): domain Eukaryota; kingdom Metazoa; phylum Annelida; class Polychaeta; family Arenicolidae; genus Arenicola; species Arenicola marina. Next base: position 1,263,839 of record OZ025265.1, on the reverse strand, counting down.
CGTCCATCCATTTAGAATAGGCGTCGATGATGATAAGCCAAAGCTTGTTTTGGAACGGTCCGGCATGATCGATATGAATCCGCGACCATTTCCTCTCTGGCCATTCCCACGGATGAAGCGGTGCCTTGCTTGGTGCGTTTTGGCTTACTTGGCACTCGTGGCAGGCCTTCACACAATATTCCAGATCTTCTCCTAACCGTGGCCACCATAATACGCTCCTCGCGATCATCTTCATCCTAACGATGCCTGGGTGAGAGTTGTGCAGCTCTTCCAAGGCTTGTGCCTGACCCCGAGCCGGAATGATGACTCGAGATCCCCAGAGCAGACAACCATCCTGAATACTCAGCTCATCCCTCCTTCTGTAGTACGGAGACAACTCTTGCTTCGGACAGCTACTGGGCCATCCATTGAGTACATACAGGTAAATCTGACACAAAACGGCATCTGACTGTGTCCATTTGGCAATCTGGTTTGCGTTCAATGGCGTAGACGACAACTTCTCCAACATCAACACTATGTCCCCGGGTACTGGGACCTTGGTTGGAGACACGGGACGGGGAAGTCTGCTTAAAGCGTCGCTGTTGCCATTTTCTTTGCCCGGCTTGTACACAAGGGTGTAGAAATATGCCGCTAAGGTAAGCGACCAGCGTTGCATGCGCGGTGACGCCATCTGTGGAACGCCCGTGTGCTCTCCTAACAACCCGAGTAACGGCTTGTGGTCAGTTTGAATTTCCACCTCTCTTCCGAGAATGTATTGATGAAATTTCTTTACTCCAAAGATTATCGCCAGCGCCTCCTTGTCTAACTGAGAGTAATTCTTCTCAGCGGGAGCCAGCGTCCTGGAAGCATAGCCTACCGGCCGATCACTTCCATCCTCCATCACATGTGACAGCACTGCTGCCACTCCGAATGGTGACGCGTCGCACGACAAGATCAGCTTCTTTTCTAGGCTGTAGTGCGTCAACAATGTGTCAGAACATAACAGTTCCTTGGATGCCCGGAATGCCTTGTCTTGCGAACTACTCCACTCCCACTTTCTTCCCTTTTTTAGTAAGTCATATAGGGGAGACAATACACTTGACAGATGAGGTAGGTATCTATGATAGTAGTTGATAAGTCCGAGATATGCTTTCAGTTCCGTGGTGTTTGTAGGTTTAGGCGCTTCATGTACAGCTAAGACTTTCGCCTCACATGGCTGCAATCCCTCCTTACTGAGTACGTGTCCCAGAGCCACTAGTTTCTCAGCCATAAATGTACACTTGGAACGCTTCAGTCTCAGACCTGCATCATCTATCTTCTGCAAAACCTGTGAGAGGTTTGCTAAGTGTTCCTGGTCATTAACTCCAGATATGATCACATTATCTAGGTAGGCAGACACGTAGTTCATCCCACGAAATAAACATTCCATGGTCCTTTGGAATATTGCAGGTGATGACGCAACACCGTAGGGTAACCGGTTGTATTGATACAATCCCCTATGTGTATTGATGGTGACATATTCCCTTGACTTCTCATCTAAGACAATCTGTTCATACACATGGCTCAGATCTAATTCTGTGAATTTGTCACCTCCTGCCATTTGCGTGTAAAGGTCATCCACCTTCAGAATGGGGTAGCAATCAATTTTGCTGGCTTTATTTACAGTCTGTTTATAATCACCACAAATCCTTACTGTGCCATCCGTTTTCACAATGGGCACAATCGGAGTGGCCCAGTCAGAAAATTTGGCTGGTCGAATGGTTCCTTGAGCCTCCAAGCGCTCTAATTCTGTTTCGATACCTTGTCGAAGAGCATGTGCCACTGGCCGATGCTTGAGAAAGATTGGTGACACTTCTTCTTTCATGTGTATGGAGGCAGTCATTCCTTTCAATTCTCCCAACTCATCCTTGAACACATGTGTGTACTTATCCAGCACTTTTCCCAAGGTTTCTGAAGTTGCAGAGTCCAAAGCATTGACAGTGTATAACTGCTGCTGGATTCTAGACCAATCCAGATTGATTTCCAGCAACCAATTCCTGCCCATGAGATTGGGACCTTCTTTAATCACTATCAATGGAAGAGTTTTTAACTGCTCACCATATTGCACTTGCACCTCTACCTCTCCCAGGGGGCGCACCTTCTCACCAGTGAATGTCTTTAATACAGCTTGTGTATCTCCCAGAGACCTTGAGATATTCAGTTTTTGAAATGTTTCCTCATTTATTACTGAGACTGTCGCTCCTGTATCCACTTCTAAGTCAATCTTTTTCCCTTCGACAAGGAAAGTTTCCTGGATTTTGTTACTCCTTTTTGCAACTAATGGATACATGTTATAACATTCTTCCTCTTCTTCCACAGGTTGCAACAAAAGGGGCTTCTGGTGATAAGACTTCCTGTGTGATGAGCCCTGTGTAGGCTGTTTCCCTTGTTGGTGAAGGTTTTTCTGTTTTCCTCGACAAGCTGACTTAATATGTCCCTTTTTTCCACAGTTGTGACACTTAGCCTCTTTATACCAACAAACATCAGGATCATGCTTTCTTCCACAACGGTAACATGTCTCTGATTTCTCTCTTCTTCTGTCATCTTTAGACTCTCCAGACTTAACATGCACTTTATGCATAGAAGCTGATGCATTTACTGCAGCCGATAAGTCTTGTACATTTTTCATCGCCATTTCCATGGCCAATGCTGTATCTAATGCACGTTGGAAAGTCAAATCTGCATTCTGTAGCAGTCTCTGTTGTATACAGTCATTGTTAATTCCAGCAACTAACCTATCTCTGAGGTTATCACTTAGTTGCGATCCTTACTCACACTTGCTGGCAATTTGTCTAAGTTCATTGACATATAAAGACACATTTTCATTCGATTGACGCATGCGTGTATTACATTTACACCTTTGCACAATTATGTTGGGCTTAGGACAGGTGTACTGCTGGACCATATCCACTAATTCCTTATATGTCTTTGAGCCTGGTAATTCAGGTACACATACATTGTGGATGAGTTTGTAAGTTTCAGCTCCAACCACTGTTAGCAATATAGACTTCTTCTTGTCTTCATTTTCAATGTCATTGGCGTTAAAGTAGTGCTCTAATCTCTCTACATATTGTGTCCAGTCATCCTTCATATGAAATTCTTCAATTTTTCCATAGGTAGCCATTTTGACACATGTGACAGGAGATTTGACGCCGGCATTAAAAGTCCTATATTTTTCGCTTTTACGACAACTCACACGTTTTTGTGCTTGTCCTTGCTTGTTATATCCTCGTCGCCAATATTATGTTCTCTTGAAGAGAAAATGAGCCCGGTGTGGTTGGCTGGCTTGATCAGTTTATTACATCTCAGTCGTCTGTTCTCATTCAGTTGCATGACAGAAGTGCATTGGAAAAGGGTGCGCTGACAGTTGTCACATGACTATTAGATCCCCTACAAACATATATTCGATTTTAGACTGACATGTTTAAATACATTACAGATACTATAACTGGGGCATCTTTGCATGGGAAGGCATTTCCGCATGTGACTGTGGGGGGGGGGGGGGGGGGGGGGGGGGGGGTCCGCGGGTGCCCCATGATGCCTGAGGGACCAGACATTTGTGATGAAAAAGATAGAAGATATTTGAAAAATTACGACCGGGGAGTTGGGGTGGGGGGAGGCTCTGAACATGTGCGTTCATATACGCAAAAAAATACCCCTTTCGAGCGGATTTTGGCCATAAACTGATAAAACGCCCCAAACCGAGCGGATTTGGGCGGTGGAAAAGGCGGGGATTAAGCGCGGAACCCCCCCGCCCACAGTATTAAGGGTCGGCATTGAGTTAGTACGACCAGCCAGTCGGTATAGCATTGGGTCAGTACGACCAACGGGTCGGTATAGCATTGGGTCAGTACGACCAACGGGTCGGTATAGCATTGGGTCAGTACGGCCAACGGGTCGGTATAGCATTGGGTCAGTACGACCAACCACTCGGTATAGCATTGGGTCAGTACGACCAACGGGTCGGTATAGCATTGGGTCAGTACGACCAACGGGTCGGTATAGCATTGGGTCAGTACGACCAACGGGTCGGTATAGTATTGGGTCAGTACGACCAACGTGTCGGTAAAGCATTGTCAGTACGACCAACGGGTCGGTATAGCATAGGGTCAGTACGACCAACGGGTCGGTATAGCATTGGGTCAGTACGACCAAAGGGTCGGTATAGCATTGGGTCAGTACGACCAACGGGTCGGTATAGCATTGGGTCAGTACGACCAACCAGCATTGGGTCAGTACGACCAACGGGTCGGTATAGCATTGGGTCAGTACGACCAACGGGTCGGTATAGCATTGGGTCAGTACGACCAACGGGTCGGTATAGCATTGGGTCAGTACGGCCAACGGGTCGGTATAGCATTGGGTCAGTACGACCAACGGGTCGGTATAGCATTGGGTCAGTACGACCAACGGGTCGGTATAGCATTGGGTCAGTACGACCAACGGGTCGGTATAGCATTGGGTCAGTACGACCAAAGGGTCGGTATAGCATTGGGTCAGTACGACCGACGTGTCGGTATAGCATTGGGTCAGTACGACCAACGGGTCGGTAAAGCATTGGGTCAGTACGACCAACGGGTCGGTATAGCATTGGGTCAGTACGACCAACGGGTCGGTATAGTATTGGGTCAGTACGACCAACCAGCATTGGGTCAGTACGACCAACGGGTCGGTATAGCATTGGGTCAGTACGACCAACGGGTCGGTATAGCATTGGGTCAGTACGACCAACGGGTCGGTATAGCATTGGGTCAGTACGGCCAACGGGTCGGTATAGCATTGGGTCAGTACGACCAACGGGTCGGTATAGCATTGGGTCAGTACGACCAACGGGTCGGTATAGCATTGGGTCAGTACGACAAACGGGTCGGTATTGCATTGGGTCAGTACGACCAACGGGTCGGTATAGCATTGGGTCAGTACGACCAACCAGCATTGGGTCAGTACGACCAACGGGTCGGTATAGCATTGGGTCAGTACGACCAACGAGTCGGTATAGCATTGGGTCAGTACGACCAACGGGTCGGTATAGCATTGGGTCAGTACGGCCAACGGGTCGGTATAGCATTGGGTCAGTACGACCAACGGGTCGGTATAGCATTGGGTCAGTACGACCAACCAGTCGGTATAGCATTGGGTCAGTACGACCAACGGGTCGGTATAGCATTGGGTCAGTACGACCAAAGGGTCGGTATAGCATTGGGTCAGTACGACCAACGGGTCGGTATAGTACCTAGTGTTTGTCAAGCGGCTGCGCTGTGAGTGGCCTCACTCTTCCAGCGTTTCTGAAAATTACAGGGAGATTGCTTACCATAATTCATTCATAATTCTACCTCCCCACCCTTAATTTCCACCCTCCCCTCACCTCTTATTTTCCGTCATCGTCCAACACAAACACAATATTTCCATTGACACTTCATAACTTTATTTGTCCTCACTGACAACTGGACAATAAATGTAAAAATCACAAAGCAGAATTCAGACTGAACGTCCCTTGGTATCATCCCAAAGTCCCGTTCCATAATCTTTTGATTAGCTTCGAGATGATGACAAATCTTTTATCTCTCACACTCAACGTGGTCGTGCGTTTGCGGATCCCAAATCTAAATCACACGGACATTCCATATCGGGTAACACACAAGGCAACACATTGAAGAAAGACATCATAGAACTAAAATTAATATGAACATGACGTGACATGGCGTTAAAGAATCTGAGGCCGCACGCCGATCCATTCTAGCTTGCCGCGGCCGCCCTCCAACCCGTCATAACGCACACATCAATGGTTCCACTTCGCTCCCTGCCCCCGGCGCCCACAAATCATAGATACGCATTTTGACAACTTTTGGGCCGATTTCTCTGGCTTTGTCGGACAGGTCAGGCCATAGAACTAACCGTTCACCGATCGGCGCTAATAACGTTATCCCTATACAACACCCCGGGCAGAATCGAGGAACCAAAAAGTTAAAACACAAGTCACTGACACGAGAAACACCACGTACTTAGCGTACACCTCTATTCAACGATCCCCGTTTGCTTCAGCGTTCACCTTTACTCAACCATCAATGTTTGTTTCGGCGTTCACCTTTTCTCAACCATCAATGTTTGTTTCGGCGTTCACCTTTACTCAACCATCAATGTTTGCTTCGGCGTTCACCTTTAGTCAACCATCAATGTTTGCTTCGGCGTTCACCTTTACTTCACCATCAATGTTTGTTTCGGCGTTCACCTTTACTCAACCATCAATGTTTGCTTCGGCGTTCACCTTTAGTCAACCATCAATGTTTGCTTCGGCGTTCACCTTTACTTCACCATCAATGTTTGTTTCGGCGTTCACCTTACTCCACCATCTATGTTTGCTTCAGCGTTCACCTTTAGTCAACCATTAATGTTTGTTTCGGCGTTCACCTGTACTAGACCATCAATGTTTGCTTCAGCATTCATCTTTACTCCACCATCAATATTTGCTTCAGCGTTCACCTTTACTCAACCATCAATGTTTGTTTCGGCGTTCACCTTTAGTCAGTTATCAATGTTTGCTTCGGCGTTCACCTTTAGTCAACCATCAATGTTCGCTTCAGCGTTCACCTTTACTTCACCATCAATGTTTGTTTCGGCGTTCACCTTACTCCACCATCTATGTTTGCTTCAGCGTTCACCTTTAGTCAACCATTAATGTTTGTTTCGGCGTTCACCTGTACTAGACCATCAATGTTTGCTTCAGCATTCATCTTTACTCCACCATCAATATTTGCTTCAGCGTTCACCTTTACTCAACCATCAATGTTTGTTTCGGCGTTCACCTTTAGTCAGTTATCAATGTTTGCTTCGGCGTTCACCTTTAGTCAACCATCAATGTTCGCTTCAGCGTTCACCTTTACTCAACCATCAATGTTTGCTTCGGCGTTTACCTTTACTCCACCATCAATGTGTTTTTCGGCGTTCACCTTTACTCCACCATCAATGTTTGCTTCAACGTTCACCTTTACTCCACCATCAATGTTTGCTTCAGCGTTCACCTTTACTCAACCATCAATGTTTGCCTCAGCGTTCACCTTTACTCAACCATCAATGTTTGTTTCGGCGTTCAACTTTACTCAACCATCGAGGCCTGTTTCGGCGTTCACCTATACTCAACCATCAATGTTTCGGCGTTCACCTTTACTCAACCATCAATGTTTGCTTCGGCGTTCACCTTTAGTCAACCATCAATGTTTGCTTCGGCGTTCACCTTTAGTCAACCATCCATGTTTGCTTAGGCGTTCACCTCAACTCAAGCATCAAAGTTTGCTTCGGCGTTCACCCTTACCCAACCTTCAATGTTTGCTTCGGCGTTCACCTTTAGTCAACCATCAATGTTTGCTTCGGCTTTCACCTTTAGTCAACCATCAATGTTTGCTTCGGCTTTCACCTCTACTCAACCATCAATGTTTGCTTCGGCGTTCACCCTTACTCAACCATCAATGTTTGCTTCGGCGTTCACCTTTACTGAACCATCAATGTTTGCTTCGGCGTTTACCTTTACTCAACCATCAATGTTTGCTTCGGCGTTCACCTCTACTCAACCATCAATGTTTGCTTCGGCGTTCACCTTTACTCAACCATCAATGTTTGCTTCGGCGTTCATCTCTACTCAACCATCAATGTTTGCTTCGGCGTTCACCTCTACTCAACCATCAATGTTTGCTTCGGCGTTCACCTCTACTCAACCATCAATGTTTGCTTCGGCGTTCACCTTTACTCAACCATCAATGTTTGCTTCGGCGTTTACCTTTACTCAACCATCAATGTTTGCTTCGGCACTCACCTCTATCCAGCCACCTCCGTTTGATTTGATGTACACCCCTATTTAGCTATCAGTGTTTGTTTGGGCGTACACCCCTCTTTAGCTATCACGGTTTGCTTCGACGTATACAAAAGGTATACGTGTTTTTACCTCGTTTGCACACTGGGATGCAAACCCGCAAACTTAATAATAGCGAGCGTCGTACCAAAAGGCGGCCCCTCAGTTAACGCTATAAAACTCTCGATCCAAACAATCTTTTCACATTAAACAACGCCCTGCCTGTCGCTATATTCGTCTATTTTGACTGGATCAATTTATTATGTTCTATTCCTTCGACTGTTATAACATATATCACATAATAAATACCTGTGGAAACGCAGTTTCATTTCTAATTTGCAGATATTCTTTCAAAAAAAACATTTTTACATTTTACAAGTTCAACAAATTCATCTAAGCGGAAGCTTAAATTCGAAACTCGCACATGTTCCGACAAACCTGTGCCACTGACTGAAGTGACAACAATCAAGATGAAAGCAGTTTGCACAAGTATGAGAAGAATATGACATGTGCCAACAGACACTGAACGAATTTCAAGACGCAGCGACAAAACAAAGGACTACGGCTGCGAACATTGTCAAGATAATGCTGCGACGTTGGACTTCACCAACAGGTAGCATTAATTCATATACTCAATTGCTACCCTAAACCGCTCCCCCTGCCATCCGTTTAAAAAAAAAGCCTTTTGCAGTTAATTTTAACCACGGTCCCAAAATTTTAGGCTGTAGACTCCACAAAATCCACATAGCACAGGAAATGCCTTGTATTGCGTGTGCATATGCGTCTATCCAAGATTCGCTCCACTCTATTCGAGGCCAAGAGGATATGATGCCGCGAACAAAGAATAAGGGTACGGCTTGATCAATGTGACAGTATATCTCCGATCTGTTCCAAAGTTCACTTCATCAGTAGCAAACATTCTAAAAATGAGTAGTTGCAATGTCACTCGTCAGATTTAGAAGTTCAGTTCCAGAAGTCGGTCGTCTACCCGCGAAACATGGCGTTGCTACGCAGAAGAAGACACGTTGTCAACACCGCTCCGTGGGTTGTTCCGTTGTGGGGGGGGGGCGGTTGTTGGGTAACAGCTGAAATCGAGGTCAGAAGTACGGTATATCTAGTTCACACTCCACAAAGAAACGCCGCGCACGAACTAGGACAAGATAAATATCACTGAGGCATTCCTCCCTATTATCGCCCTCCACGCGTCTCCTGGCAAACGAGTCCGACGCTTGGGTTGTGGCGCGACGTTGATCCAAAGAAGTCGTTTGACAGCCACACCTACATCGTGGGGCTAAACCGCCAGCATATGAAAAGCCTTCACATCATAACGTATACACGTGAACTGTATATATGTAATGTATATATATATCCACATCTATCGAACACCTATCATCCAATGAAATCCATCCACTCCTCGACCACTCCTATGTGGCGTAGCGCTTGGTCCAGAGCTTGGCTATCCTGTCATGTTCGTCCCGATTGGTGAGATACTGCTGGGCTATGCTACCCACCAGGGGGTCGTGAGGGTTGCAGTCCGTGAGTAGGGAACAGATGGAGAGCAGCACCTTGGAGATGGTCAGGGCCGGACTCCAGTTGTCCTTGAGGATGTCCAGACAGATGGCGCCCTGGCTGTTGATGTTACAGTGGTAGATCCTGGTCTTGAACACAACCTGGAGCGACAGAAATAAGAAAACATTGATATGACATGAGAGCATCCCTATGTATACGGTTTGCACTGGCGGCTAAACGATAGTTTGTGGTAATACAACAAATATAAAATAAAAACATTAACATCTTGAAACAAGAAAACGTATTATTCACAAGACGTTCTGGTTGCACAAAGGGTACCTACATTGGGTGCTTTAAAGTGGTATTCCTGTATACAGTGTTAATGGTTGGACAAAGGGTACCTATCTTGGGTGGTTTAAAGAGGTCTTTCTCTGTATAGTGACAGTGGTTGGACAAAGGGTACCTACCTTGGGTGGTTTAAATGGGTATTCCTGTGTATACTGCCAATGATTGGAGAAAGAGTACCTACCTTGGGTGGTTTAAGGGGTATTCCTCTGTACAGTGACAATGGTTGGACACAGGGCACTTACCTTGGGTAGTTTGAAGGGGTAGTGGTGGGAAAAAGGGCATCTACCTTGGTTAAAGGGGTATTCCTGTGTACACTGACCATGGTTGGACAAAGGGTATCTACTTTGCGTGGTTTAAAGGAGTATTCCTGTGGACACTGACAATGGTTGGACAAAGGGTACCTACCTTAGGTGGTTTAAAGGGATATAACTGTGCACAGTGACACCGGTTGGACAAAGGACACTTATCTTGGATAGTTTCAAGGGGTAGTGATTTGACAAAGGGTACCTACCTTTGGTGGTTTAAATGGGTATTCCTGGGAGAAGTGAATGTCCAGGAAGAACACTCCCCCCTCGTAGACTGACCCCGGTGGGCCCAGGATGGTGGACACCCACTCGTACAGGCTGTCACCCTTGGGTCCCGCGCTGAAACAATAACACATACGACATGGAAGCCTTTGATGGTTGATTGTATATTCAGGATGCTTTAACCACTTTTGGAAGCCTTTCAAGCACGCACGAGCAAAACGGTCGTGTCAATGGAGAGCGGTTGGTGGCCACACAGCTCAGTCGGTAGCACCCTACGCTTCCACAACTCAGTCGGTAGCACCCTACGCTTCTACAGCTCAGTTGGCAGCACGATACGCTCATGCAGCTCAGTTGGTAGCATATTTAGCTGCTACAGCTCAGTTGGTAGCATATTTAGCTGCTACAGCTCAGTTGGTAGCATATTTAGCTGCTACAGCTCAGTTGGTAGCATATTTAGCTGCTACAGCTCAGTTGGTAGCATATTTAGCTGCTACAGCTCAGTTGGTAGCATATTTAGCTGCTACAGCTTAGCTGGTAGCACCCAAGGCTTATACAGCTCATTTGGTAGCACAGTATGCTTCTACAGCTCAGTTGGTAGCAAAGAACGCTTCTACAGCTCAGTTGGTAGCACAGTATGCTTCTACAGCTCAGTTGGTAGCAAAGAACGCTTCTACAGCTCAGTTGGTAGAACCCTAAGCTTCAACAGCTCAGTTGGTAGCAACCTTCGCTTAAACAGTTCAGTTGGTAACACCCTTTGCTTCCACAGCTCAGTTGGTAGCAAACAACGCTTCTACAGCTCAGTTGGTAGAACCTTGCGCTTCTACATCTGAGCTGGTAGCATATTTAGCTTCTACAGCTCCGTTGGTAGCAACCAACGCTTCTACAGCTCAGTTGGTAGAACCTTGCGCTTCTACATCTCAGCTGGTAGCACCCTACGCTTCTACAGCTCAGTTGGTAGCACCCTACGCTTCTACAGCTCAGTTGGTAGCACCCATAGCTTCTACAGCTTAATCGCTGCCCCCTACGCTTCTACAGTTCAGTTGGTAGCATCCTACGCTTCTACAGCTCAGTTGGTAGCATCCAACGCTTCTACAGCTCATTTGGTTGAACCCTTAGCTTTTACAACTCAGTTGGTAGCACCCTTAGCTTTTACAGCTCAATTGCCAGCCCCCTACGCTTCTACAGCTCAGTTGGTACCACCCTACGCTTCTACAGCTCAGTTGGTAGCACCCTACGCTTCAACAGCTCAGTTGGTAGCACCCTACGCTTCAACAGCTCAGTTGGTAGCACCCTACGCTTCAACAGCTCAGTTGGTACCACCCTATGCTCCTTCAGTTCAGTTGGTAGCACTCTACGCTTCTGTTGTGCTGATCTGTTATTTGTATGAAATGCGCTTCAGCCGGTCTTGCTTGGTGACTGCCAAACAAACAGATTGTATTTGTTCGCCTACCTGATCCGACTAACCTTATACATGGGTCGATACGTATTCTAGCCCTGGGGATCGTTTAGGGACACACTATTCACTTCATGAACTCGGATGTCCTTATTGGAACAGTGTGGTGCAGCCCATGTGTGCGTACACAAATGTGGCCAAAAACAATCCACGACTGATGAAAGGTGGTGGATGCATGGACCCAGCGCCCAACCCCTCGACCACCACCACCACCACCCAACCCCTCGACCACCACCACCACCACCCCTGCCGTTCTCTAGCATAATACACCAGGTCGTGAGATCATTAAAAGGACTGTTTGCCCTTCCGTCGCCAATCCGCGCAGACGGAACAAACATCCCGTCATTTCGCTGGACCCCGCCACCTGCCCAGGCTCCGTAACCTGACAAAGGATTCGAAACTAAACATCGGCGTCCGAAACAATAGAGAGCGCTCGCGGTACGGGAAACGGCGACTAGCGAGGGACACGTTCGGCGGGGCGGCCCAAGATAGGCACACAGGTGAAAAATACCCTCGAGACTTGAGCGCGTGGACTAGGGCAGACAGACAGACAGACAGACAGGCAGGCTGACACAAAGAGTGGGAGAAAAAACGACCCCAGCCACAGCCGCCTGGGATGCATCAGAGCGCTCTCACGCAGGCAGACGGCAGGGCAAGCAGGTCGCCGGCCGACAAACAGCACGCGAGCAGACGACACGGCAAACTCAAAGCGCGGGAAACGAAACGAAGGCAGCTGGCTTTCTTACTCTTAGTATATTTATCGGCCTCCAACGGCGTCTAATTTATGCAGCTACTTCTGGTAATTATCGGTGTTGACAAACGCGGACAGGGATTGATAAACCATGTCCAAGATGTCCACAGTGAATGTCAGGTGCACCCACTCGAGCAGTGGAATCAAATCAGGTCTGAGGCAATCAATCTCCAAGGCACTGTGCCTGGGCACGGCCTTATAGGTTATAGGTGTGACTCCCGTTTGGGACGACAAGGAAAGACTAAGAAAAACCAGTTTCAGAAGAATGTTTCAGCTATCTCATGGGGAAGATTCATATAGGCCTAATAGCTGGAGAATCACATGTTTAGATACTGTGACTTGACGTGACATGACATAGAACAAAACGATTGGCAAATCTTAAACTCAGAAACATATTGCTCTCACCACCCAAAACGAGCCGTCCCACTTTATAATTGAAATACTAACGTGGTAAACTAACCCAGTCCATCACCTGTTGAATCAAAGCCAACTACCGGCGAATGTCATTTCCGTATTTTGGCCGGTGTGCAAGTATTTGCAGACTATGTCGGTTGGTTAGGAGACAGAGTAGTCACTAATTTTGTGTGATGCATTGTGGGAAGGAAAACTGTTGGCGGCAGTCGTTCAATAGCGCAAACAGCTGGGATCAGACACTCACTGCTTGCGGTCATCAGGCGGAATTCGACCGATTCCTGATACGATGGCTTGTATCGACTAAATCATGATATGCTCTTTGTTGTAATTAAGCCCTGCTTAATCTTAATACTGGAACTCCTTGGTGTAATGCTTAGGGCACTAAATCGCATTTTGAATTCGGGTTTTCTTCCATCCATCCTTTATCATCTTGGGAGGTTCCTTAGCCCAGTTTAACCCTTGTGTGTACACGCCATTGGGTTATAATTATGAGAGAAATATCCATTTCGTGGACACTCACTCCTAAAAACTCGGCCAGGAATAAAAGAACAAAAACCTGAACGTTTATTTGGGGAACATTTCTGCACGAAACCTCTGGAACGCGAGAAAACATCCTCAGACTAACGCTTGTCTAGACTAGGCTGGGAGACCTGGATCTCGCCCTGGGCGCAGTAAACAAAGAGTCCAGTACATTTATCAAATCGGTCACAAACCTAAACCGATGTATATTTGATACCTGCGTCAGAATACATCTTACGAAGAACACTTACAGAAGTCACTTACGAGAGATTCTGTGTAGGCTTCACAATAATTGACCGGTGGCCCTGGCTGATGAAGCACATCAGCCAAGCACTCCACAATGGTCTTACTCCACAGTATGACTTGTAAGTGTCAATTTATAAAATGAGTTCATATTGGCATGATAAGCAGGCAATAAATAGACACTCACCTGCAATTCGGAGGGGGGTCCAAAGTAATATCCGCCAACTCCTTCTGAATTCTGAAAGGTAAACCGATGTGGCTGGTTATCATTCGTTATACTCCAGACTCTGGCTCAGCTGGGGAAGACGATTTTCCGCACATTACCACACAGTACTTAGCAGATGTTATCCATGCCATTGTAGCCTGCCTCGTTTGTTCTTTTCCCTTTTCCCAGCCCGCTAAAATGTGGTGGACAAGAACAGATTAAAGCATCTATAAGCGTCCGTTTTGTTCTGTGGCAGCTAGTACGGTTTAAACCTACACCCCCATGTTGTTACACAAGGCGTGGTGTGTGTCATAGAAGGGCACGATACATGTTTTCTGGTGTCCAAAAACGATGGCGCGCTATGAGGAGCAATCCATCCATATGGACCTGTCCTGATGCACTCGGCCCACCGGCCCATGAGAGACGCGCCGGGATTGGCTCTTTCCTGCGGATCACCGGCCCATGAGAGACGCGCCGGGATTGGCTCTTTCCTGCGGATCACCGGCCCATGAGTGACGCGCCGTGATTGGCTCTTTCCTGTAGATCACCGGCCCATGAGGGGCGCGCCGGGATTGGCTCTTTCCTGCCGATCACCGGCCCATGAGAGACGCGCCGGGATTGGCTCTTTCCTGCGGATCACCGGCCCATGAGAGACGCGCCGGGATTGGCTCTTTCCTGCGGATCACCGGCCCATGAGTGACGCGCCGTGATTGGCTCTTTCCTGTAGATCACCGGCCCATGAGGGGCGCGCCGGGATTGGTGCTTTCCTGCCGATCACCGGCCCATGAGAGACGCGCCGGGATTGGCTCTTTCCTGCGGATCACCGGCCCATGAGAGACGCGCCGGGATTGGCTCTTTCCTGCGGATCACCGGCCCATAAGTGACGCGCCGTGATTGGCTCTTTCCTGTAGATCACCGGCCCATGAGGGGCGCGCCGGGATTGGCTCTTTCCTGTAGATCACCGGCCCATGAGAGACGCGCCGGGATTGGCTCTTTCCTGCGGATAACCGGCCCATGAGTGACGCGCCGTGATTGGCTCTTTCCTGCGGATCACCGGCCCATGAGAGACGCGCCGGGATTGGCTCTTTCCTCCGGATCACCGGCCCATGAGAGACGCGCCGGGATTGGCTCTTTCCTGCGGATCACCGGTCCATGAGAGACGCGCCGGGATTGGCTCTTTCCTGCGGATCACCGGCCCATGAGTGACGCGCCGCGATTGGCTCTTTCCTGCGAATCACCGGCCCATGAGTGACGCGCCGGGATTGGCTCTTTCCTGTGGATCACCGGTCCATGAGAGACGCGCCGGGATTGGCTCTTTCCTGCGGATCACCGGCCCATGAGTGACGCGCCGTTATTGGCTCTTTCCTGTAGATCACCGGCCCATGAGTGACGCGCCGGGATTGGCTCTTTCCTGCGGATCACCGGCCCATGAGAGACGCGCCGGGATTGGCTCTTTCCTGCGGATCACCGGCCCATGAGTGACGCGCCGTGATTGGCTCTTTCCTGTAGATCACTGGCCCATGAGTGACGCGCCGGGATTGGCTCTTTCCTGCGGATCACCGGCCCATGAGTGACGCGCCGGGATTGGCTCTTTCCTATAGATCACCGGCCCATGAGTGACGCGCCGGGATTGGCTCTTTCCTGCGGATCACCGGCCCATGAGTGACGCGCCGGGATTGGCTCTTTCCTGTAGATCACCGGCCCATGAGTGACGCGCCGGGATTGGCTCTTTCCTGCGGATCACCGGCCCATGAGAGACGCGCCGGGATTGGCTCTTTCCTGCGGATCACCGGCCCATGAGTGACGCGCCGTGATTGGCTCTTTCCTGTAGATCACTGGCCCATGAGTGACGCGCCGGGATTGGCTCTTTCCTGCGGATCACCGGCCCATAAGTGACGCGCCGGGATTGGCTCTTTCCTGTAGATCACCGGCCCATGAGTGACGCGCCGGGATTGGCTCTTTCCTGCGGATCACCGGCCCATGAGTGACGCGCCGGGATTGGCTCTTTCCTGTAGATCACCGGCCCATGAGTGACGCGCCGGGATTGGCTCTTTCCTGCGGATCACCGGCACATGAGAGACGCGCCGAGATTGGCTCTTTCCTGCGGATCACCGGCCCATGAGAGACGCGCCGGGATTGGCTCTTTCCTGCCGATCACCGGCCCATGAGTGACGCACCGGGATTGGCTCTTTCCTGCGGATCACCGGCCCATGAGTGACGCGCCGGGATTGGCTCTTTCCTGCGGATCACCGGCCCATGAGTGACGCGCCGGGATTGGCTCTTTCCTGCGGATCACCGGCCCATGAGTGACGCGCCGTGATTGGCTCTTTCCTGCCGATCACCGGCCCATGAGAGACGCGCCGGGATTGGTTCTTTTCTGTGGATCACCGGCCCATGAGTGACGCGCCGTGATTGGCTCTTTCCTGCCGATCACCGGCCCATGAGAGACGCGCCGGGATTGGCGCTTTCCTGCGGATCACCGACCTATGGGAGACGCGCCGGGATTGGCTCTTTTCTGTGGATCACCGGCCCATGAGAGACGCGCCGGGATTGGCTCTTTCTGCCGAACACCGGCCCAGGAGAGACGCGCCGGGATTGGTTCTTTCCTGCGGATCACCGGCCCATGAGAGACGCGCCGTGATAGGCTCTTTCCTGCGGATCACCGGCCCATGAGAGACGCGCCGTGATAGGCTCTTTCCTGCGGATCACCGGCCCATGAGAGACGCGCCGTGATTGGCTCTTTCCTGCGGATCACCGGCCCATGAGAGACGCGCCGTGATAGGCTCTTTCCTGCGGATCACCGGCCCATGAGAGACGCGCCGTGATAGGCTCTTCTCTGCGGATCACCGGCCCATGAGAGACGCGCCTGGATTGGTTCTTTCCTGTGGATCACTGGCCTATGGGAGACGCGCCGGGATTGGCTCTTTCCTGCCTAACACCGGCCCATGGGAGACGCGCCGGGATTGGCTCTTTCCTGCGGATCACCGGCCCATGAGAGACGCGCCGTGATTGGCTCTTTTCTGCGGATCACCGGCCCATGAGTGACGCGACGTGATTGGCTCTTTCCTGCGGATCACCGGCCCATGAGAGACGCGCCGGGATTGGCTCTTTCCTGCCGATCACCGGCCCATGGGAGACGCGCCATTATTGGCTCTTTCCTGCGGATCACCGGCCCATGGGAGACGCGCCTGGATTGGTTCTTTCCTGTGGATCACCGGCCTATGGGAGACGCGGCGGGATTGGCTCTTTCCTGCCTAACACCGGCCCATGGGAGACGCGCCGGGATTGGCTCTTTCCTGCGGATCACCGGCCCATGAGAGACGCGCCGTGATTGGCTCTTTTCTGCGGATCACCGACCCATGAGAGACTCGCCGTGATTGGTTCTTTCCTGTGGATCACCTGCCTATGGGAGACGCGCCGGGATTGGCTCTTTCCTGCCTAACACCGGCCCATGGGAGACGCGCCGGCATTGGCTCTTTCCTGCGGATCACCGGCCCATGAGAGACGCGCCGGGATTGGCTCTTTCCTGCCGATCACCGGCCCATGAGGGACGCGCCGGGATTGGCTCTTTCCTGCCGATCACCGGCCCATGAGAGACGCGCCGGGATTGGCTCTTTCCTGCGGATCACCGGCCCATGAGGGACGCGCCGGGATTGGCTCTTTCCTGCAGATCACCGGCCCATGAGGGACGCGCCGGGATTGGCTCTTTCCTGCCGATCACCGGCCCATGAGAGACGCGCCGGGATTGGCTCTTTCCTGCGGATCACCGGCCCATGAGGGACGCGCCGGGATTGGCTCTTTCCTGCCGATCACCGGCCCATGAGAGACGCGCCGGGATTGGCTCTTTCCTGCCGATCACTGGCCCATGAGTGACGCGCCGGGATTGGCTCTTTCCTGCGGATCACCGGCCCATGAGAGACGCGCCGTGATCAACGGGACTAACGAATTGGATAAGAGGATCAGATTCTGATGGGGAGATTCAGATGGGGTTCTATAAGAGGATGGTACTATCAGAGGCTGGTGTTCTACAAGTGGATGGATGATATAAGAAGATGGTGAACTACAAGAGGATGGGGTTCTATAAGGGGATGGTGTTCTATAAGGGAATTGTGTTCTATAACAGGATGGAGTTTTATCATTGGATGGGGTTCTATAAGGGGATGTGGTTCTATAGGAGGCGGGGTTATATTTGAGGATTGTGTTCTAAAGAGGATGGGGTTCTATGATTGGATGGGGTTCTATCATTAGATGGGGTTATTTTAGGGGATGGTGTTCTACAAGAGAATGGGGTTCTATAAGGGAGTGGTCTTCTATAAGAGAATGGTGTTCTATAGGAGGATGGTGTTCTACACGGGAATTGTGTTCTATAAGAGAATGGTCTTTTATAACAGGATGGAGTTCTATAACAGGATGGAGTTCCATCATTGTATGGGGCTCTATAAGGGGATGGTGTTCTTTAAGAGGATGGTGTTCTATAAGGGAAAGGTGTTCTATAGGAGGATGTGTTTCTATTAGAGGATGGTGTTCTATAAGAGGTGGGGTTCTATAAGGGGATGGTGTTCTATAAGGGAAAGGTGTTCTATAGGAGGATGTGTTTCTATTAGAGGATGGTGTTCTATAAGAGGTGGGGTTCTATAAGGGGATGGTGTTCTATAACAGGAGGGAGTTTTATAATTGTATGGGGTTCTATAAGAGGATGGTGTTCTATAAGGGAATGGTGTTCTATAGGAGGATGTGTTTCCATTAGAGGATGGTGTTCTATAAGAGGTGGGGTTTCCATAAGGGGATGGTGTTCTATAACAGGATGGAGTTTTATAATTGGATGGGGTTCTATAAGAGGATGGTGTTCTGTAAGAGGATGGGGTTCTATAAGAGGATGGTGTTCTATAAAAGGATGGGGTTCTATAAGAGGATGGTGTTCTGTAAGAGGATGGGGTTCTATAAGAGGATGGGGTTCTATAAGATGATGGTGTTCTATAAGAGGATGGTGTTCTATAAGAGGATGGTGTTCTATAAGGGAATGGTATTCTATAGGAGGATGGGGTTCTATAAGAGGATGATGTTCGATAAGGGAATTGTGTTCTATAGGAGGATCTGGTTTTATTAGAGGATGGTGTTCTATCATTGGATAAGGTTCAATAACACAATAGGGTTCTATACCATGAGGGGGTTCTATAAGAGCATAAGGCTCTCCCAGACCACCGATTGTATAAGTGAAAATGGTGGGGTTCTCTGGAGCATCAGCAAAAGCCTCTGGAGAGCTAATAGCATCTGGTTTGTATCGTGATAAATGCATAGTTCGGCGTTTTAGCCAAGATATGTGTGCATATGGACTAAACCAGGTATGAGTTCAGAGATAAGGAACATGCAAAACATGCAAAACAACCCCCAGACTCTTATACATACAGCTGTATACAGCCACACAGCCAAAAATAAAAGACAAGTACGAACAGCTTATTCTTCACACATATCTGCTCCAGCACGGGCAGAGAAGGGGCATGAGTGGCACACATCCTTCTGGGCTGGGGCTGGGGCTGGGGCTGGGGCTATGACTGAGGGCAAAAGGTAATGACTGGGAAGTGGAGAGGGTGGGGGGTAGCAGAAAAGAGGTGCTTGAGACTCCAAAAAATCTGATAACCACAGAGAGCAAGTGCTTCAAGGGTTTTCAACTATAAGTCCACCAAGTTTATACTAAAAATTAAATGAAGTGCAAGTTACACTAACATTGCACTAAGATCACCAAAAGGTATGTTCCGGAATCTCCCCTGATATATAAAAGTCCTCAATACTTACAGTGTACAGCTTTCAGATTTCTTGTTTCCAAGATAACTACCTAATTATTATTATTCAATACTTAACTAGCCAAGAGAGAATAATTCAGCAGTCATATCTGGAACCGGTATTTTCTTCATTTATTACATGAATGATTTATTACTTGGGCCTTAGCTTTCATGTACAGAAGGGCTAAACTGAGCCAAAGATTTTCCTGTGATGCTGAAGTAAGAATGGATGAAATACGGCGCCGATTAACTACCTGGGTTAGGATTCAGACATATTGATCTGTGGTCTAGTGTATTAACCACTACACCCCCTTTCATTTATTACACCAGCGAAATGTATATAAGCATATATTGTACCGGGGTACCAATCCATTGGTATCCAAAGGACAGTATCTCATCCGCCCTAACATGAGATCGCCTTGTTGTATTTCTTACATACATATATCCATCCTATTTAATTTACTCTCAGCAGTCATTCAATCTCAAGGTTCACTTCACATCTCTGGCCTTATGCCCGGGTATAATGGGTATACATATATATTGTCACCCAGTGCAGTTGGGCCTGTAGCCGACCACTGCTCAGGTACCTTGCCTCAGTCAATGAGTAAGTGCCTTGCTACAGAATATTACGTGACTCTGATTTATCATTCCACCCAAACGACCCATTTAACCAATTGTCAGCTTGAGATTCTCACAAATAATATGCTTCGGCTTTCCATAATTTAAGACTTGCTAGGCCGGTCGTTTAGTACCATTGCTGTCATTTACAAAACTACCGGCTATAATCGCCATTTTTATAGTTCATATCGTAAACTAGATCCCATAGATGCATTGTAATACAAAATTTTGACGAAATATACAGAGATTTCCCAATGCCATACGATTTTCTCTTATATGCAAATGAAGCAACTGGCACTCGCCAGCCTTTGTGGACCTGTTATGGAGCGCCGTTTACGACTTTTAATCACTTTAATCGGCGCGTCGCAACATGCTTTCTTTCAATCAGTTCAGATCAACCACTTGGACTGAAGAAGTATTAAGCACTCATTGGCGCACATATCAATGGTAGACAAAACTAGCTTACCTCTTGGCACTGGTTGACATGGGTTTGTTAGTTTTCACGGCAGGTTTTGCGACGGTTTCGCTCGGCCCCTCGTTTTTCCGTCCCCCACCACTTCGGTTGGAGGTAGCCATGGCTGTAGTCTTCAGACTTGTTAACTTTTGGTTTATATATGTATATCCTATGTTTCACGACAGGACAGCTATATGATATCCACTCTGATTCCACTTCAAGTGCCTGAAGAAGTAAACAACGATAATAAGCTTATGAGCAAACCGAGAAAAAAAGTCACGGAATTCCAAATGTCAAGTACGGAGTACCCTGTCAGATAGGAGGTCGTCACAGGAACTCGCATTTGTGAGAATGTCGATATATGACGGCAATATATATGAATACCAACCTAACATCAATATTACTTCTCAAACAGCCTCCAACTACTAAGTATTAATATTCGAAACTTTAAATGTCCCTCACGTGTTATTAGGATGCGGGGGTGCCCCAGACAGCACGCACATTGAAAGCGGCTTCAAGGTATGTTCTCGCTGTATATAAGATAGGCTACCACCCGCTGCAGACTGTCAGGGGTGGCTCGCCCCTCGCAATCGATAGCACAAAGACCGACGTACCGAGGGTCATTCCCTTCAGAGAGAGATATCTACATAAGGCTACGGTGGATCACCTCAATATTGGCACCCTAGGTAGTAAATGTATAGCCCTACAACATATTTCTCCCACAAGGCGCTGGTGTCAGCAGGTCGCAAGATATTCACCTTCGAAATCCCTTGCGACGGCCACACGACTCGCCGAAATCCGCAGCCAAGCCCTTGGACAACGCTTTGAGCGATATCGCGCTGTTCTGTTTCACCCCCGCCGCAAGACCCCGCTCAAACTACGCTCAATATGAGTGCATCTTTTACTTTTAACGTCCAGGGACTCGTCCGCATTTACAAAAGACACAAATCTAATTTTTGTTTCCTTTCGCTATATATCATGTTAGCGCAGTTAGCCGTAACAAAATAAAACACCAATATTGCGGAGGGAGGAAACCCATTGGCGCAAAAGCCGAACCATTCATGTCAATTACAAGCATGATTCATTTCAGGCCTGCCTAACGGGTGGGGCGGCAGGCTGGCTGAGCTGGTGGAGGGAGGGGCGGTGTCAAGGCAAAGCAGACGCTCCTAGTTTATAGATGAAAAGGCCCTGTTGTGGTTCTTGACATAACAGGACAAGAAAACTATGACTGTATGTAAGGTTAACAAAAAGAGAACAAGTTTCGCATTAGGAGACAACCACAGGGAACTTTAAAACATGTTAGTTTAAAGTAAGCGTGTAATTAAGTCAATAACTTCACAAGGGGCACTGACCGGAAAGTCAACCTTGAGATATGGCCAAACTCAGCAACTCCGTGGGGATGGGGCCCGGGGGTAGCGTTGTCCCGTGTGCGTGTGGTGGAGGGGGGGTGGGGGAGGGGGTCAGCTGTGAGCCGGTGCTAGATGTCAATGGTCAAACGGCCAATTTGTGCACTGGAATACTACATACCCCGACACAGACACGGGTCGACACGAGCCAGTGCACGGCGTTAACAGAGGATTGTGCAGGAATTGCTGAAAGAGGGGGTGGGGGGGGGGGGGGGCACACACAAATTATCCACAAATGCCAACATCGTATAAAAGTCTCAGACGTAGGTGACCGTGGTGCTCGTTACGTCTCAGACGTAGGTGACCGTGGTGCTCGTTACGTCTCAGACGTAGGTGACCGTGGTGCTCGTTAAGTCTCAGACGTAGGTGACCGTGGTGCTCGTTAAGTCTCAGACGTAGGTGACCGTGGTACTCGTTACGTCTCAGACGTAGGTGACCGTGGTGCTCGTTACGTCTCAGACGTAGGTGACCGTGGTGCTCGTTAAGTCTCAGACGTAGGTGACCGTGGTGCTCGTTAAGTCTCAGACGTAGGTGACCGCGGTGCTCGTTACGTCTTATTTGCACACTTTATAATCGTTGGACGGTAAGATAAAGAAAGAACCCATAGACTACGGAACCTGATTTATTGTACTACATAAGGAGAGGCCAGGGGGCCCAGAATTTGGAAAGGTGAGGGGCACAGATATACCCTAGAGTCTGAAAGGGGGGAGGGGGGCATGTGCCCCTGTGCCCCCGCTGGACACGCCCATTCATCAGGGTTATATATTATGCATATTTATATAAGTTATACGTATACATAAAGTATGCATGCAATGCGCGCCACTTAATCGCACTTCGGTTAACCGCAACTTCCGCTTAATCGCAACAAATTTCAAATCCAAACGCCACTTCCTATACATCCCCATGTTAATAACTTCGGTTAATCGCAACTTCGGTTAATCGCAAATTCTGCTTAATAGCAACACAATATACATGTATATAAAGTTTACATATATATATAATTATTAAACTACATATCTACATATTGTTATAGATATATGCATATATAGGCTTATATCAGAGAGACTGTGAGGGGGGGGGGGCAGGGGGACGCGTGCCTATTATTGTTGCAGAGTGGGTGGCAAAGGTGGCTCTTTTTTTTAGTGACATAGATAAACTTTGCATAGATCTTTTCATGTAGCAAAAACCTAATGAATGGGGGTTAAATACCGGCTGTCTTACGGCTTCAACAGCGGGCTTTAGCCGCTAAATAAGGCACCATATACGCTGCATGAGCCACTGGATCCGTGCCTCAGAGATAGAGGTAGAAGAGAGGATTTAAGCGTCGGATTCACCCATGCAGCGGGCAGTCAAGTGATACTGACTAAACACCATGGGGGGCGACGGTGGAGAACCCAAACCGTTTAAAACAGTGGTGGCTGCATAAACATACGCCAAATAAAACCTGAAAGCAACAATGTTCATCATGAACTTGAACAACCGCCGTAGGTTATCAATTAGTAAATAGCATGTAAGGTTCCGTATAAAGCTCTGGTAAGTACTATAGGTGATTATGGGCCCAGTAAATACGTTCAAACATGGTACGATTTTAACAAAAAGAGCGTTTTTTAGTGTTCCTTCCCCTCGTCCATTTTCCGATCTCGGCGATTAGCATCCAGAAATTCTTGGAGATTCGCGCTCAGCTTTTACTCAATGTTTGGGGATTGTTATCCGTATAATTCCTGGTTCAACGCGAAGACCCTTTGCCAATTTACCGCGATCCGTTCTGGCAGTCTGCGAATTCCTCGATATCCGCGATATCATCCTTAAGGCGTTTTTTTTCCGCTCCCAGCTTCAAAATGTCCTAATCTTGGAGATTCGATATTGCTATCCCTAATTCTTTGGGATTCGCAGTTCAGATGGTGTACACCCCCCCCCCCCCTCCCCCATTCAATGGGCAAGTGCCAGGCAAGTGCCCTTCTCTGATTGCGTTAGAAACAAACGAAAGAGGAATTTCCCCATCCCACGGTCGTAATTGGTAAGTGTTTCGGAGAGCTCACGCTGCCAGAGCGGACCCCTTCCACTGTCCACCATTGATATCTTGTTGCCACCACCTCGTCCCACCCCCGCCGTGCTACTACCTGGATCATGGTTTTAAATTTCCTGGATCCGCCCCTGCCGAGTCCTATATAGATCGGGCGCCTTTTAATATGGATATTTCTCTATCGAGCGATGTTTTGTGGAGCGAAATACACCTTTACCCCCACCCCCCCGCCCCTCCAAACATGCTTCAGCGACAGGGGTAGAGGGGTCGGTGTGGAATGGGAAGGGAAGGGGGGGGGGGTGGCACTGGGCACGCAATTGGGACGTCCCACACCCCACCCATAGATAACCGTGCCTCCCCACCTCGCTCTTCTCTTCGACTCTAGACTGACAAATTCTAAACCAATTCTGGATTCACCCAAATGTACTAATATATACTTTAATAAATACCTTGAAGTGTTCGTGCCACGCCAAAACAACATTAGCTTATATTAATCTTCTGTGTTTCCACGCTTATATTATCGAGCTGCAACGCCCCAAATAGTAGAAGGACATTTTCCACTTGTTTTCACACCTACCAAGTTAAATTCTGCGAGCGAGGAAAGTGACGTCAAAGGGGAATACAAACGCATGTGCTTTTATATTGAGACTCAAATTCTCTCTGCTCATTGGCTTGAACTCAACGAAACGCACTCAACCATAAAAATTTCCGCCCTCAACCATAAAAACAATACACGCCCTCAACCCAGATGCCTACGCAATGCATCAAAGCTCGCCTGTCAATCTTGCGACATCATTGCGGAATTTTCAAATAACGCTCAGATGCAATGCTCCCAGAAATAAACCCGCCGGATCTCACTTTTGCTAATTTGACGAACGCGTTTATAGTGATATCGTGGAATAAAAAATGTAAACTCGCATTAAAACAAATTGTTATTTGTTTATCTTCCCTAAACCAAGTTAATCCTGAGCAAGACAAAATCGTGGCACGAACACTTTGAGAAGCCACCTTGAGGAGGAATATAATGTTTTTTCCCAGTGACATCTCACACAATAAGACTACCCATTTAATTGCTATTAGGCGCGGATACAAGGGGAGTGGGGGCACTGAGGGCACGTGTTTTTACCGCACTAATCCACGTGGACGCCTGTACGTACCAGTGTGCGCCTCCAACACCAGTTCATTGTCGCGGGAGATTTCTAGGCCCAGTTTGGGTCTTCATATGTACAAAAGTGGCCTAAAACACCGATATTTTATGGGCATTTGTTCTATTCATACGGCACCCAGGTACCGGTCGAAATCAAACCTTAAACTTTATTACCACGAGCTAAGTGTTCTAAGGCGGTTAATCCGCCCGTGTATTGTTGTATATGTTATGTCAGATATTAAATAAATTGTAAGCGTATGACGTGTGAAAATTATCGTGTTAACTACATCAGCGCCCTCGACGGTGTGAGTGGTACAGCCGGACTTTTTCAGGTGCGTGCGTACCGAATGACCTTATTTGTAAACCTCGTCCGTGCTAAGCTTGGGATTAGCTGATGGGTATTATCGGCAAGCAACCTTTGGTCACTTTCCTGTCGAGTCCTGCCTGCACTGGATCGACAGATTTGAACCTCCACCGGCTGTCCCCAACCTGAGCCTCATTAGGCTTAGTATATTTTATTGTGTCTGTTTTTTTTATTGGCCCTTTCATTTAATTTATGGCTATGATCTGTTTGGGGTGGTTTTGTTTGCAACCTCGTTGGCCAAGATTAGCGAAGTTGTATGCCAATTTGCGTTTTAATACTTGTTTAAACCTCTGCCGGATATCGGGCCGTTAAGCAAGATATACACATATATATCCATAAATAATGTAAAACTGATTAATATCCTACGTAATCCGTTGTTCCACATTGGTAAAATTTTATATTTAATAATCCTTTATAAGGTAGTTTACGTAATATATACATATACATAAAAACTGAGATTAACATGAACAATTAGGGGATCAATTAGGAAAAGGGACGATAGATTCGTCGACCTTAAACCACCGTGACGCTATCCCATTCATAAATCGATAGATTCTTATCTATAAATCAAGCTGGCAATAGGCTAGGGGCAGGTCCAAGAATTTGAAAAAGGGGGGGGGGGGGGGCGGGTCCATTGATAGAAACTTGGTTGCGGTGACTCTGGAAAAAAATTGCGATTTTTGTTTGTCATTTTTGTCAAATTTTTTTACGACCGGGGGGGGGGTCCAAACCGACTCAGATAGCGTTCTTTCGAAAAAAAGGGGGGGGGGGTGTAGGACCCCCTGGACCCCCAACGAGAATGCCGTTTTTGAATGCAAAATTTAGGCCATCTGAGGCGTGGACCCCCACCCCCCATCCACCCCTTTTTAGGAAGAACGGTATCTGAGGCGGCGTAGACCCCCCCTACCGGTAGTTATTCAACATGTCAGTCTATATA
This sequence comes from Arenicola marina, assembly GCA_964019135.1. Lineage (NCBI taxonomy): Eukaryota > Metazoa > Annelida > Polychaeta > Arenicolidae > Arenicola > Arenicola marina. Next base: position 1,237,280 of record OZ025265.1, on the reverse strand, counting down.
CAATTACTATTTTCAAAATATAAAACGATATCAACAATATTTGCCAAATAAAACTTTGCGGTCTCCCAATAAACCGATGGAAACTTATGTCAAAGAAGGTACCCGAGGCACGGATCATTAGATGTAGGGATCTATCATTGCTCACACATGAATACCGTGCATGAGTAACATGTGAGTTAAAATGACACAATCGGGAGGCGCGGAATAATGCCCGCACTGTGGTGGCGACGAAAGGCGGACTCACTTGAGAAATTAGTAAGTTGTGAGAAACAATGGTGATTGCGGGGAAATTGAGTCTTGTGAGCTTGAAACTCTTTGCCATAGCCCGGCGCCAACCTAAGATGCAGACGAAAAATTTGAAATGGCGGTTTACTGTATTTTTACCCGTATTGTAAGAATCAGAATATGGGAAGGTAATTATCTGGACATGGGTGAATGATGACTGATTTTGTTTCATCACGTGAAAAATAAATCTTCTTTTCCAAATTATTTAACACATTCATGCCCCTCCTGATACGGTATGCCAAAAACTGACCCTACATCCGTCAGCCCAAAACTTCCGCCGCAGTCACTTGGCGATGAAAACTGGAGAACGGCGCGTTTGGCATAATTTGTCGATCATGCCCGCTTTTCACGATTTTGTATGGCAATATCTAAAAAATGAAATACGGTCAATCTTCAACAATGATAAATTCCGTATTTAACGTCTCATGAATATTGATTAGTAATTCTGCAATCGATAAACCCAAAGATCGACCCGTGTCAGTTTCCTATGGTTCTCGCGTGCCGTTATCTTCGCTCAAGGACGCCTTGCACGAGTCGAACGTCGTACCGAAGACACCGAGGGTGGGGCGGGGGGGGGGGGGTACTACATATAGTTAGGTATTATATACATATATGCCGCCCAAATGACCCCTTTGCCTCTCAATCCTCAGAGCCGAAACCTGCAATTTCTCTAGATGTGGAAATCTGAGACTGTGAGCCTCCATATACATATGTCCTTTATGGCCTGGGCGGCACACTTCCATCGCGGTACTAATGTAGTACTCCCCCCGCCCCCCCCCGCCCCCCCCCCCCCCCCCCGGGGACACTGACTAAACATTGATTAAAGTTACATTGACTAAATACGCAATGCAACGATCCGTATATATCTTCCAGCTATAGTGTATGGCCCATGAAACGAATTTATTAACGCATCGGTTATAACTACATTAATACTGACGTAAATTACGGCCATGATGGTGTCTTGTGTACTATTGACCCCTACTATTGTCCTGTCCTGTTGGTTGGTTGTATATTCAAGCTTGAACTTTTGGTCATATCGCATCAATGGGAGAAGGAAGGGGGAGTTTAGCAAAGTCCCCGGGGGGTAACCCTCTACTCTTTGCGAAGAAGGACATGGGATCTTTATCCTGCGACCACACAGACATGGCCACAACGGGGCTCGAACCACCGGCTCCAGCTTACTGTGGCGGTGCTCGTGATAAAGAAATCCTCTTCGCTATCATTTTAGCCATTTCTTTATTCAGAAAATCCACCTCTTGCGTGATAACTTTTGAACCTGATAATGGCTCGACAAATGTTCCATTTGCGCTAATTTAAGTCTATTGGGGCAGCCTATAAGTGGCGATTATGAATACGCTGGTTTGACGGACAGGAACACAAAACTATTGCCATGTATAGCAATGCATAACACTGTCAAGACAATATGAGTTGTATTGTGAGCCGCTTTACCCATAGACTCGACGTAATAGACTCACGGCGAAGCCAGCGAGTAAAGCGCAGCATCAAATAATGCTTACTCATCTGAGAAAAGGCTAGTCCCATATGAGACACTTGTTGCCCCGCACAACGTGAAACCAACAACGTCACATGGGGCTAGGAAAAGGCCTGAGTTCTGCCATGTCAACAGTGTTGGGCATTAGGCTCACGTTTCACCTAGCATTTACTGGAGATTATTGCAGCACATACCCTCCACACCCACTAGCGGGGTGAATATTCAGACCCTCCACACCCACCGGCGAGGTTACTATTCAGACCCTCCACACCTACCAGCGAAGTGACTATTCGGACCCTCCACAGCCACCAGCGAGGTGACTATTCAGACCCTCCACACCCACCAGCGAGGTGACATTTCAGACCCTCAACACCCACCAGCGAGGTGACTATATTTAGAGCCTCCACACCCACCAGCGAGGTGACTATTCAGACCCTCCATACCCACCAGGGAGGTGACTATTCGGACCCTCTACACCCGCCAGCGGGGTGACTATTTGGACCCTCTACACTCACCAGCGGGGTGACTATTCAGACCCTCCACACCTACCAGCGATGTGACTATTCAGACCTTCCTCGCACCCCATCGAGGTGACTATTCGGACCCTCCACACCCACCAGCGAGGTGACTAGTCGGACCCTCCACACCCACCAGCGAGGTGACTATTCAGCCCGTCCACACCCACCAGCGAGGTGACTATTCGGACACTCCACACCCAACAGCGAGGTGATTATTCGGACCCTCCACACCTACCAGCGATGTGACTATTCAGACCTTCCTCGCACCCCATCGAGGTGACTATTCGGACCCTCCATACCCACCAGCGGAGTGACTATTCAGACCCTCCACACCCACCAGGGAGGTGACTATTCAGACCCTCCATACCCACCAGCGAGGTGACTATTCAGCCCGTCCACACCCACCAGCGAGGTGACTATTCAGACCCTCCACACCCACCAGGGAGGTGACTATTCAGACCCTCCACACCCACCAGCGAGGTGACGATTCGGACACTCCACACCCAACAGCGAGGTGATGATTCGGACCCTCCACACCTACCAGCGAGGTGACTATTCAGACCCTCCACACCTACCAGCGAGGTGACTATTCAGACCTTCCTCACACCCCATCGAGGTGACTATTCGGACCCTCCACACCCACCAGCGAGGTGACTATTCAGACCCTCCACACCCACCAGGGAGATGACTATTCGGACCCTCCACACCCACCAGCGAGGTGACTATTCAGACCCTCCACACCCACCAGCGAGGTGACTATTCAGACCCTCCACACCTACCAGCGAGGTGACTATTCAGACCCTCCTTACACCCACCAGCGATGTGGCTATTCAGACCCTCCACACCCACCAGGAAGGTGACTATTCAGACCCTCCATACCCACCCGCGATGTGACTATTCAGACCCTCCACACCCACCAGGGAGGTGACTATTCAGACCCTCCACACCCACCAGCGATGCGACTTTTCCAACCCTCCACACCCACCAGGGAGGTGACTATTCAGACCCTCCACACCCACCAGCGAGGTGACTATTCAGACCCTCCACACCCACCAGCGAGGTGACTATTCAGACCCTCCACACCCACCAGCGAGGTGACTATTCAGACCCTCCACACCCACCAGGGAGGTGACTATTCAGACCCTCCACACCCACCAGCGAGGTGACTATTCAGACCCACCACACCCACCAGCGAGGTGACTATTCAGACCCTCCACACCCACCAGGGAGGTGACTATTCAGACCCTCCACACCCACCAGGGAGGTGACTATTCAGACCCTCCACACCCACCAGCAAGGTGACTATTCAGACCCTCCACACCCACCAGCGAGGTGACTATTCAGACCCTCCACACCCACCAGCAAGGTGACTATTCAGACCCTCCACACCCACCAGGGAGGTGACTATTCAGACCCTCCACACCCACCAGCAAGGTGACTATTCAGACCCTCCACACCCACCAGGGAGGTGACTATTCAGACCCTCCACACCCACCAGCGAGGTGACTATTCAGACCCTCCACACCCACCAGCGAGGTGACTATTCAGACCCTCCACACCCACCAGCGAGGTGACTATTCAGACCCTCCACACCCACCAGCGAGGTGACTATTCAGACCCTCCACACCCACCAGCGAGGTGACTATTCAGACCCTCCACATCCACCAGCGAGGCGACTATATATTCGGATCCTCATTCCCCGCCCAGCGGCACCGATCATAACGCACCCATCCTCAACACAGAGATATATTTATTGCCTGGTTCCTCTGCCTCAATCAGTTAGTTCCCCCAGTAGCGCCCCATAGCGGACAAGATTGCGCAGGTGTCTGCCACGAATCAACACAGGAACTGAAGTTCTGTCTTCATTTGTTCGGAATTACAAGCAAACTAGCCATGTTAAAGACGATTATCTTGATTGGAGGACCCGCAAAAGGTCAGACTCATGTTATGTGCTGTTCTTTTCTCTTCGTGTTTCGTGTTGTGTAGGCCGATTTCTTTAGAATAGTACTAAAACGGCATACAAGACCCTTTTATCGCCCATATTAATTGTGTTGACATACAGTCATTACAGATAATCAGATTACAGTGTCACTGTCACTGTGATACACTGTCACAGGCACAGTAAATCGACTGACACAGAGGGGGGGGGTCCACACTACTGACTGTAGTAGTGGCGGATGTGCAGACTGCCCTCTGTTTCGTAGATGCAAGTCGTCAAGCGCCATTAGACAATGCCAATTAAGTGCTGTTTGGGGGAAAGTGCTTGTTCGTGTGCACTTGAGTCTTGACGTTTGAATTATGTAACACTCATATGAAAATGTACTAAATGCTATAAACTTTAGGCGCTACACTTAATAAATAAACTTTTGTGCATAAATAAAGTTTATTTCACCAAAATAGCAGTACTAGATAATAATAAATGTAACTTAAAATATCAAGTATAGGATAATCAACTATACGTTGTTATAGCCTATGACAGTATGAGGAGCACCTATTACCACTGCAAATGACCAGACAAAAATTAGAGATACTGGGTGGTCTGCCTGTTTGAACACTCACTTCACTTGTCGAACCATAAATACTGCATAGATATAAGTAGTAATTGATGAAAGTAGCTCTATGCAACTAGATGAAAAGATATATACCTGCAAATGACAGGACAAGAATTAAAGATATAGGGCGGTTTGCCTGTTTGAACTAGCTTCAGTTGTGAGGTCTAGTCACCAGACCAGCCACTACAACTAGCGCATTTGGTGCCTTATAATTCTCCTCCAATCACAGACGGCCACCAAATGTCCTTCTACCCAATGGAAATTTGCCTTCTCAAAAGGAATGTGAAAAAGAATAACATTATCTATTTCCATTCTATAAATGCATTCCAGCAACTTTAAAGCATTCCTGCTACTTTAATGCATCCCTGCTACATATATATATGTATATCTATTTTCAGGGACCAGGTTCCGTCCTCTGTCATTGGATATTCCAAAGCCATTATTCCCTGTGGCTGGATACCCCATGATTCAGCATCACATTGAGGCTGCAAGCAAGGTGAGATGACTGTGACTGTGACTTACGTGGTCTAGCGCTAAATGAGCTGTCCAAGTTCTGATATTTGTGACAACATCTTTAAAGGGAACAGCCAGCTTGGCCTCTAACGCTGCTTTTCCGATTCATATAATACCCAATTGTCTAGCCTCCAAATTGCAGAATTTTTCGTTTCTATCTGTAGCGCACAATAAACTTTACAAGTAACCGCCAGGCACAATTTTGCCGCCTACCCAGGTGGCAGCCCTTTTTGGAGGCATGTTTGTGATTGACCAATCAGGAGGCAATACTCTAATTTATTCAAACTGGAAATTGCTCCTATTGTGTGAGCAAAACAAGAGCCTGTGATAATCGCTAATATAAAAAGCTTCGATTCTAACTCCAATCATGGCATTGTTGCGGAGTCAATCGTCGCAAGATGTATATCAATTTGTTTGGACAATACTTTTTCATGAAAAACTAAGATCTTGCGGTACTGCACGGCTTGGAACTGTGGCTGTTCATCTGTAAATCGCGGCCCTGATCTCTCTCTCCGCAAGTTATAACGTAAGGCGGCGCCAAATGAATAGTCACAATATGCGTCACTGCTCCCGGCAAAATGGCGCTCTGCTTGACATTGCTGGGAGTGGGTTGCCTTAATTTTGTTCTCCTTACCAGTCGGTCGAAATGAAGCGTTAACACTTGCCAATTTAATTTTAAGATGTATATTTTCGGTGCAGATCACGATTATATTAGGTTGGACACCCGCTTTAATGTTTTTAGTGGTATATTGTAAGTTATACAATTACCCAAGAAAGAGGTACATGATTATACATGAACAATATGCATCATAATGAGTGTGCTTAATGAATGGTGTTTAATGGAAAGATAACATGTTTATAGGTGATGTTGTTCGACATTGTGAGTGGCATTATTTTCAGATACCAAGCATATCGGTTAAACCACTATTACATTGTAATGCATAGCGGGTTGCAGGCCCCGGAAGGCTGCAGCCACCGGAGTACTGTAGAACCACCTGTGCATGCTATAAATAACCCAACAGGAGAATTCTGGATCCTGTACATGTATGCATGAACACGCACTAATGGTTCTACACTACTCTAGGTCTGGCAGGTTTATGAGATTCAGGACAAGGTATTTAATAATGTGAGTGGCATTATTCCCACTCAGCTGTTGTTCAGTATCACTTACCAGTCAGAGATGTTGTTATGTTGTGGGTGTTTATTGCCAGGTGCCAGGCATGAAGGAGATCATCTTGATGGGCAGCTATCAGCCCAATGACCAGCTGGCCCGCTTCATCACGCAAGTCCAACAAGAATACAAGATCCTCGTCAGGTATCAATGGCCAGCCACTGTCATTTAAAGTTATGTCTCGATTATTCCATTCCCACTGGACTTGGGCCTTCATTTCTTTTAATGCGCACACAGGATTATTCAGTTACCAATACCATATTTTCTGCTTTGAACAGCCTGATCTGCTATAGTTTTATTGTTGTATAGCATATGTAATGTAAATTTATTATTGGTGGCATCAACAAGTTTTGCACTGAATTTCCACATAGTTAGTGGACTTTTTCGGGAGAACGCAAGCAGGGTATCTTTGCATGTTCAATCACAACATATAGTTATGCCATGGACTTTGACTAGAACCTTCTGTTCTCGTCACAGAGGTATCTTACTCGACAGCAGACCAACCAGTTGTGGGTTCAAACCCCATGTGTGTCTGGGACTAGCCTTTGATTTCATTGTTCGATTTAGCCCATGTGTACGGAAGGCTGGGCTAAAACACCATTATATCCATCCTTCTGGAGGATCGGGATGTGGAGCTTCAGATAAATATTTCTTGAGTCAATCTTTGCCATCCGAATGTCTGGATTGTGTCACGTGGCGTCATCTCAGTGCCCCATGCGAGGGCCTTGGCCCATGTGGGCACACACCTGGCCTAAAAGACCAATAAACTCTTAAAGTAACTTTCACAGAATCAACTTCATGGGTTAAACAATTTCTGGCCCCAAGTCACTTGGTTCCAGAATCTTGGTTAGCGGATCTGAGCGGACGACCAACAGGTCATGGGTTCGAACCTTCATCTCGATCATGTTTCATCCAACGCCGTTTTTTATTGTCCAGGGACTTTTTGCTGGGAAAGCCTTCATGTGCACAATAGTGGCTTGGAATACCTCTATTTGATTCCCTTGGTTGCAGATACCTCCAGGAGTACACTGCGCTCGGCACGGGCGGCGGCATGTTCCACTTCCGGGATCAGATCCTGACGGGCAATCCGGATATGTTCTTCGTCATGAACGCGGATGTCTGCTGCGACTTCCCGCTCCAGGAGATGCTGGACTTCCACACCGCGACCTCCAGCGAACCGCACTTTACCATTCTCGGCACTGAGGTCAGTCACGTCATATCCGCTTCCGGTTTGTGCCGTAAGGATTGTGCGCAGCGCCCTCTCACTGGTTCAACTGTTTCTCGCTATTGCACAATCCACTAGCTATTGATAACAGTTTTGGATGCAAGAGCGTATAGCGCAGAGAGAGTTTCTTTTCTAATTGTGTTTTCTTGGTAACATAAAAAATTGACGATTACAATTGGTTGAGAGATGTGTTAATTGCTCAAAAATTGAATTGGTCACATGGAGCTTTTAGCCAATTACATGACCAAATGTGTGTTCCTTGTATTCATGTTGCGGCGGACGTGTTCTGTGACAGGCGACCAGACAGCAAGCCTTGACCTACGGCTGCATAGTGGAGCACAAGGACACACACGAGGTGAGCACAGGACCCATGGGGCTGCACTGACCAAGCCACTGATGCAGGTGTCGAAAGTTAAACCATTGTATTAGTGTAGAAAGGGAAGGATATATGGGAAAAGGTGCAACATACGTGAAGTCAATGCTTATGTTTGTAGTAAGCCCCTTGGTTCTCCCTGAAGATAGACATTCGGCCTTCATGTGTAGGAGCTCGAGTTTGAAAGCTTTTTAGATGATAGAGCGAACGTGAGTTGTGACTGGTTCACCTATCCCGGGACTGCTAGGCCTGCTAACTGATCGCCGACGTGACGAACACGTGTCCTATCACGTGACTGCCCATGTGTCCTACCACGTGATCCTGGAAACCTCAGACATTCACCTATACAACATATCCTTCTCATAATGTACAAGTTCGTGAACAAAGTCATAGATCCAACTGTTGTCCATTCGATCGGAAACCAAAGATACCGCAAGGACATCAATGTGATATACCAATAAGTCTCATCACCTCTCTAGTACACCATGAACTATGAATTATTGGTGCACACGCCGACGTGTCCGCGTGGCGTTACTTACAGGTGACTCACTACGTGGAGAAGCCCGAGACCTTCGTGAGTCACATCATTAACTGCGGGATCTACCTCTTCACGCCCGAGATCTTCCAGTACCTGAAGACGGCATTCCGCAAGAACCAAGAAGACCTGTCGTAAGTGCTCGGGCGTGGGGCGTGGGGCGTGGGGCGTGGGGCGTGAGGCGTGGGTCATGAGGCGTGGGCCGTGGGTCATGAGGCGTGGGCCGTGGGTCATGAGGCGTGGGCCGTGGGTCATGAGGCGTTGATCGTGTTGCCTTGGGTCATAGGGCGTGGGTCGTGGGTCGTGGTGGCGTGGGCCGTGGGTCATGAGGCGTAGGTCTTGGGGCTGCAGTTGGGTTGTAATTGATGGAGGCCGGAATTGCATGTCAGGTTGTTGCAAGTTCCCAACACACGGTATATAACCGAGTTACCGCAAGTTCGCTTCCGAACAGTTTTCCTGACTTAAGCTGGGAAGGACTATTTCTATAACTTTGGTACTGTTTCTCTTGGGTATTCCTCAGCGTGTTTAGTATTACGGCCGATGGAAGAAGCGTGGCCGGTGCTTTGGCGCCAAATAATGGGGTCACACGGTACTAGAGAGACACATCCGCTGCTGATATGTGACTACATAACCTAAACAAATGTACTTGTTGGTGTATACCAAATATTACGCCAGACCTCTGTGCTATTCTCCTAAAGCGATTTGTTTGTATTACTAAAACTAGTACACAGTAGACTAGCTTGACTTGATTATTGGTTGTCTACCCCTCCCCTCCCCACTCCCCCTACCTATTCAGCTCTTTCGCCCGCCCACAATGTAATACTTGTACTGACATTTTATTGAGATAAAATCGCTTGTCTGGATTAATGATAGACCTTATTGCTTTTCATCCCACCCCTCCCGCCCCCAGACGTTATGTTGATTTATGAAAATAACATAAGATAACATTGTAGAATTTATTTTTCGAGAATTTTCATTCTATGTATATTTTGGGAGAATCCCGCAGTGACTTAATGTAGCACAGTAGTAGTGCGTTGACGGTCAGCTTGTGCTTTTGCAGTATGGCAATAAAATACAAGAGTCTGGGGTGAGTTGGTGTAAGCTATCCCGGTGGCAGATCTCTTATTTCTCTGTTAATCGCATTTTTCTGCTACTGAAGCAATGCTTTGGAGGCAATGTTAATTATGCTGGCAATGCAATTCTGTACATAAATCAATAAATCAATCATGTAGCTTTGACCTTCTGTATAATGCAGGGCCACCCGATTGGTCTGGTGGCTAGCACACTTGGCTTTGTCGAGTACACTCTGCCAGTCCAAGCATCGCACGGGCGTTCGCGCCCCACTGGGGACACCCGAATGGTCAAGTGGTTAGCGCGCTCGGCTTTGTCGAGTGAGCTCTGCCAGGCTGTGCCCGAGGTTCGGGGGTTCGTGCCCTACTGGGGACACCCGAATGGTCAAGTGGTTAGCGCGCTCGGCTTTGTCGAGTGAGCTCTGCCAGGCCAGCCAACGTGCCCGAGGTTCGGGGGTTCGTGCCCCACCGGGGACACCCGAATGGTCTAGTTGTTAGCGCGCTTGGCTTTGTCGAGTGAGCTCTGCCAGGCCACCCACTGTGCCCGAGGTTCGGGGGTTCGTGCCCCACCGGGGACACCCGAATGGTCAAGTGGTTAGCGCGCCCGGCTTTGTCGAGTGAGCTCTGCCAGGCCAGCCAACGTGCCCAAGGTTCGGGGGTTCGTGCCTCACTGGGGACACCCGAATGGTCTAGTTGTTAGCGCGCTTGGCTTTGTCGAGTGAGCTCTGCCAGGCCAGCCACTGTGCCCGAGGTTCGGGGGTTCGTGCCCCACCGGGGACACCCTAATGGTCAAGTGGTTAGCGCGCTCGGCTTTGTCGAGTGAGCTCTGCCAGGCCAGCCACTGTGCCCGAGGTTCGGGGGTTCGTGCCCCACCGGGGACACCCGAATGGTCTAGTTGTTAACGCGCCCGGCTTTGTCGAGTGAGCTCTGCCAGGCCAGCCAACGTGCCCGAGGTTCGGGGGTTCGTGCCCCACCGGGGACACCCGAATGGTCTAGTTGTTAGCGCGCTTGGCTTTGTCGAGTGAGCTCTGCCAGGCCAGCCACTGTGCCCGAGGTTCGGGGGTTCGTGCCCCACCGGGGACACCCGAATGGTCTAGTTGTTAGCGCGCTTGGCTTTGTCGAGTGAGCTCTGCCAGGCCAGCCACTGTGCCCGAGGTTCGGGGGTTCGTGCCCCACCGGGGACACACGAATGGTCTAGTTGTTAGCGGGCTTGGCTTTGTCGAGTGAGCTCTGCCAGGCCAGCCACTGTGCCCGAGGTTCGGGGGTTCGCTCTCCGCTGTACGAATGCCTATGGCCGTGCAGGATACAGATCACATGTCCTTCGGACAAAGTTCCCAAATTTGTGAGGAGAAAGATGACTGTCAGTCTTTGTTTAGGCCACCTTCTTGCACACACATGGACCAAACTGGACGCAGCAACTTCATTTAAATATAATTATTTATATATACCGTACGTTGTTGTCTGGTCTTGGAGGCTTTCTTTAAAGATTCATATTGATATTTCCAAGTGAATATGTGAATGAGTTGCATAGGAATTAATATAAACAAAATACTTGGTCGTTTTATTTACACGCGGTGTATATAATCAACAGAAAGTGGCTTAGCATCTCCGACACACGATGTACGAAGACTGAAACTGATCGCAACTGAAACTATTTAAATTCAACTACAACGCCTGCCTATTACACCCGCATCGATTACCGATAAGCAGTTTATTTCGATTAAATGTCATATACAAACCGGCTGCAAGTGCAATTGAAAATGTCCCTCTTCTCGCTTCTATACTCGCAGCGCACTCTACTCAATCAATACCATCTCACAGTGGTATCGCCTGTGAAACAGGTGCTCGCTCCCGATGTACATATCATCTCCCCTCTCGCTCCTCGCATCGACAAGCGTTTTCACCAAATTACCTGCTTCATGTACCATAATGAATATGCGACCGAGATATATTGGGGGAGCCGCAAGCCTCGTGTCTGAGGTACAAAGCGCTAGGCTATATCTACCGCCTGTCTATTGCCGTGCATATTTACTGTGATTTCGGGGCTATTGGTTATAACCGCTTCTTTCAAATAAACATAACAGTTAAGTAAATGAAGTAAAGTTATATCCATATATGTATACCAGGTTAATTTCTACTCTAGAAGCCGGCGATTACATTTTTTGATGAATTGCCTCGTGTTATAATAATATTACAGCACCTGGGATGATCACGTGACCGGTTGATTCACAGTTTAAATTATTAACCTTTGACTTGACACTGAGAAAGTAACAAATAATACATTCAGTTGAATATGACTAAAGTAAAGGCTTGTTCAATTGTGCACTGAAGATATCTTTTTTATATATTTTGTTTTATAATAAATATTTTCCTTCTTTAATTGGCGTTACCAAATACAATTTCATTGCCACTTCCTGGCTATAGTTAGCGAGAGACTGGAGTGAAGCACGTGTTTATTGGTGGTTATTCCATGTCATTGATATTCCGTGTGTACTGATCGATGATCCAGATTCGATTGGGACACCAACATCGGCGCCAAGGATGCGATTCGTCTGGAGCAGGATGTTCTGGCCCAGCAGCTGGCAGGATCCGGAAAGCTCTTCGTCTACCAGACATCGCGCTTCTGGAGTCAAATAAAATCCGCCGGGTATGTCCGGAATCTCCCATGTGGTGGCGCCAGTGGTTCAGTGTCAAGTGGGACACGGCGATTGAAAAGAATCAAGCAATAAACACGTATCAAATGATAGAGGGGTCACTCCGTGGTCTAGTGGGTAGCGCGTTCGACTGTTGCTCAGTGTGCTCTACCAGGCCAGCCCAAGCGGCCGGTGCGTGGTTCGAGCCCCTTTTCGCTACCTTGACCCTTCCAATGGTCGCGGTATGGTCGACATGGGTTAAGGCGTCCTACCAAAACTTACTCATACAGCAATATTGCCCCTGAGAGTGAAAATTATGTATTACGGTTCTTAGCGTATAAGTAAGTATTGTACGTAATAACACACAAAGCATGTTGTTAAGCCATTTGTTTGGGCCAAACTGGTGCATCTTGTCTGGGACTGTTTTATGTAGTGGGGAGAAGCTGTGGTAGTAGAAACACAAACACGCTATTCAATCCAAATGAAGTAGGAAGTGACCCACAGCTACATCTCCGCTACAAACTGTTTAGTTTGATACATAAAGATTGAGGTTCATGTTGTGACCTGTTTGTTGAATACTTTATGATTTCTTGTAATATTCCTTGCAGCTATCTATGCCAACCGCCATTACCTTGTAATATTCCTTACAGGGCCGCTATCTATGCCAACCGCCATTACCTTGTAATATTCCTTACAGGGCCGCTATCTATGCCAACCGCCATTACCTTGTAATATTCCTTACAGGGCCGCTATCTATGCCAACCGCCATTACCTTGTAATATTCCTTACAGGGCCGCTATCTATGCCAACCGCCATTACCTTGTAATATTCCTTACAGGGCCGCTATCTATGCCAACCGCCATTACCTTGTAATATTCCTTACAGGGCCGCTATCTATGCCAACCGCCATTACCTTGTAATATTCCTTACAGGGCCGCTATCTATGCCAACCGCCATTACCTTGTAATATTCCTTACAGGGCCGCTATCTATGCCAACCGCCATTACCTTGTAATATTCCTTACAGGGCCGCTATCTATGCCAACCGCCATTACCTTGTAATATTCCTTACAGGGCCGCTATCTATGCCAACCGCCATTACCTTGTAATATTCCTTACAGGGCCGCTATCTATGCCAACCGCCATTACCTTGTAATATTCCTTACAGGGCCGCTATCTATGCCAACCGCCATTACCTTGTAATAATCCTTACAGGGCCGCTATCTATGCCAACCGCCATTACCTTGTAATATTCCTTACGGGGCCGCTATCTATGCCAACCGCCATTACCTTGTAATATTCCTTACAGGGCCGCTATCTATGCCAACCGCCATTACCTTGTAATATTCCTTACAGGGCCGCTATCTATGCCAACCGCCATTACCTTGTAATATTCCTTACAGGGCCGCTATGCCAACCGCCATTACCTTGTAATATTCTTTACAGGGCCGCTATCTATGCCAACCGCCATTACCTTGTAATATTCCTTACAGGGCCGCTATCTATGCCAACCGCCATTACCTTGTAATATTCCTTACAGGGCCGCTATCTATGCCAACCGCCATTACCTTGTAATATTCCTTACAGGGCCGCTATCTATGCCAACCGCCATTACCTTGTAATATTCCTTACAGGGCCGCTATCTATGCCAACCGCCATTACCTTGTAATATTCCTTACAGGGCCGCTATCTATGCCAACCGCCATTACCTTGTAATATTCCTTACAGGGCCGCTATCTATGCCAACCGCCATTACCTTGTAATATTCCTTACAGGGCCGCTATCTATGCCAACCGCCATTACCTTGTAATATTCCTTACAGGGCCGCTATCTATGCCAACCGCCATTACCTTGTAATATTCCTTACAGGGCCGCTATCTATGCCAACCGCCATTACCTTGTAATATTCCTTACGGGGTCGCTATCTATGCCAACCGCCATTACCTTGTAATATTCCTTACAGGGCCGCTATCTATGCCAACCGCCATTACATTGTAATATTCCTTACGGGGCCGCTATCTATGCCAATCGCCATTACCTTGTAATATTCCTTACAGGGCCGCTATCTATGCCAACCGCCATTACCTTGTAATATTCCTTAGGGGCCGCTATCTATGCCAACCGCCATTACCTTGTAATATTCCTTACAGGGCCGCTATCTATGTCAACCGCCATTACCTTGTAATATTCCCTACAGGGCCGCTATCTATGCCAACCGCCATTACCTTGTAATATTCCTTACAGGGCCGCTATCTATGCCAACCGCCATTACCTTGTAATATTCCTTACAGGGCCGCTATCTATGCCAACCGCCATTACCGTGTAATATTCCTTACGGGGCCGCTATCTATGCCAACCGCCATTACCTTGTAATATTCCTTACAGGGCCGCTATCTATGCCAACCGCCATTACCTTGTAATATTCCTTACAGGGCCGCTATCTATGCCAACCGCCATTACCTTGTAATATTCCTTACAGGGCCGCTATCTATGCCAACCGCCATTACCTCGTAATATTCCTTACAGGGCCGCTATCTATGCCAACCGCCATTACCTTGTAATATTCCTTACAGGGCCGCTATCTATGCCAACCGCCATTACCTTGTAATATTCCTTACAGGGCCGCTATCTATGCCAACCGCCATTACCTTGTAATATTCCTTACAGGGCCGCTATCTATGCCAACCGCCATTACCTTGTAATATTCCTTACAGGGCCGCTATCTATGCCAACCGCCATTACCTTGTAATATTCCTTACAGGGCCGCTATCTATGCCAACCGCCATTACCTTGTAATATTCCTTACAGGGCCGCTATGCCAACCGCCATTACCTTGTAATATTCCTTACAGGGCCGCTATCTATGCCAACCGCCATTACCTTGTAATATTCCTTACAAGGCCGCTATCTATGCCAACCGCCATTACCTTGTAATATTCCTTACAGGGCCGCTATCTATGCCAACCGCCATTACCTTGTAATATTCCTTACAGGGCCGCTATCTAGGCCAACCGCCATTACCTTGTAATATTCCTTACAGGGCCGCTATCTATGCCAACCGCCATTACCTTGTAATATTCCTTACAGGGCCGCTATCTATGCCAACCGCCATTACCTTGTAATATTCCTTACAGGGCCGCTATCTATGCCAACCGCCATTACCTTGTAATATTCCTTACAGGGCCGCTATCTATGCCAACCGCCATTACCTTGTAATATTCCTTACAGGGCCGCTATCTATGCCAACCGCCATTACCTTGTAATATTCCTTACGGGGCCGCTATCTATGCCAACCGCCATTACCTTGTAATATTCCTTACAGGGCCGCTATCTATGCCAACCGCCATTACCTTGTAATATTCCTTACAGGGCCGCTATCTATGCCAACCGCCATTACCTTGTAATATTCCTTACAGGGCCGCTATCTATGCCAACCGCCATTACCTTGTAATATTCCTTACAGGGCCGCTATCTATGCCAACCGCCATTACCTTGTAATATTCCTTACAGGGCCGCTATCTATGCCAACCGCCATTACCTTGTAATATTCCTTACAGGGCCGCTATCTATGCCAACCGCCATTACCGTGTAATATTCCTTACGGGGCCGCTATCTATGCCAACCGCCATTACCTTGTAATATTCCTTACAGGGCCGCTATCTATGCCAACCGCCATTACCTTGTAATATTCCTTACAGGGCCGCTATCTATGCCAACCGCCATTACCTTGTAATATTCCTTACAGGGCCGCTATCTATGCCAACCGCCATTACCTCGTAATATTCCTTACAGGGCCGCTATCTATGCCAACCGCCATTACCTCGTAATATTCCTTACAGGGCCGCTATCTATGCCAACCGCCATTACCTTGTAATATTCCTTACAGGGCCGCTATCTATGCCAACCGCCATTACCGTGTAATATTCCTTACAGGGCCGCTATCTATGCCAACCGCCATTACCTTGTAATATTTCTTACAGGGCCGCTATCTATGCCAACCGCCATTACCTTGTAATATTCCTTACAGGGCCGCTATCTATGCCAACCGCCATTACCTTGTAATATTCCTTACAGGGCCGCTATCTATGCCAACCGCCATTACCTTGTAATATTCCTTACAGGGCCGCTATCTATGCCAACCGCCATTACCTTATAATATTCCTTACAGGGCCGCTATCTATGCCAACCGCCATTACCTTGTAATATTCCTTACGGGGCCGCTATCTATGCCAACCGCCATTACCTTGTAATATTCCTTACGGGGCCGCTATCTATGCCAACCGCCATTACCTTGTAATATTCCTTACAGGGCCGCTATCTATGCCAACCGCCATTACCTTGTAATATTCCTTACAGGGCCGCTATCCATGCCAACCGCCAACACCTTGTAATATTCCTTACAGGGCCGCTATCTATGCCAACCGCCATTACCTTATAATATTCCTTACAGGGCCGCTATCTATGCCAACCGCCATTACCTTGTAATATTCTTTACAGGGCCGCTATCTATGCCAACCGCCATTACCTTAACATGTACGAGCGCACGCACCGCGAGCGCCTCGCTCGCAACGCAGAAGGTCATGCCAAGGTCATCGACAACGTATTCATACACCCAACAGCCGTGGTGCATCCAACCGCCACGGTGAGTAGGAGTAGGGGGTAGAGGATAGGGGTAGAGGTTGACTTGGACACCAATAGTTTTCTTTGAATGAGTGACTTTATTATTGTTATTTTTCATTACAACCCAGATTTATAACGATATGACAAGAGGTTAGCGGTAACTGACCTGTGCAATTATAGTTAAGTATCATTACAGTTGCATCCGTCTCAAAAGAGGCTCTTTCTTTGAGATCACGTGGTCGCTAAATGGTCACGTTTGCTTGTTTGCGTATATGTGTCCGTCCTCACATATATCTCCTCTTACCCCCCCCTCCCCCCCCCCTCTACCCAGCTGGGACCCAATGTGACGATAGGAAAGAACGTGACGGTGGGCGCGGGAGTCAGACTACGAGAGACTGTGGTAATGGAGGGCGCGGTGTTACAGGTGAGCGACCTTTATGCCAAATCGAATCCCATCGTTGTAATTAACTGTGTTTATGAACGGGAGAGAGGTGTTCCGTTCGATTTCTGCTCTGGGAATTTTGAATCCTTATCCTTCATTGTGTTATGTATTGGAGTCGTTGTCAACATGAATGCATGGGAGGCCCATTTTAAAATTCCACACTTTCAATGATAAAGTGTGTTTAATGATATATCGCATTCATTATCAAAGGATTGATCGCTATACGCATGTACTTCTGTTTCTCGGTCGAAGAGCCTAACTTTCTGCGCACTGTTTGTTGAAATAATATCCTCGTAACTATAGTTTTTCTCATCTCGGTTAGAGTTCCTGATGCGGTGTCGATTTTAGGTTTCATGGACGCATGTTGGCGCAAGTGCCCCCAGGCAAGCCCGCTTCTTTAGGGGCACAACGGTAACAATGTTAAAATCCTTCGACGTTAGTAGGGAATCGACTGTAGCTTTTATTATAATGTAGGTGCGTACAATAATAGTGCTTACGTATTCTATATACCGTGTTCTATCTTCTGACATCAAGAAAGTGTGTCAACACTAGATTGTTGCAGTCATATTTTCGCGAACAAATGTTGGACCATGCGACTTTTCCCTACCAACCGCCATGCATATGCAGCGCCACCTGGCAAATCCCGCCACCATTTGAACCATATGTAGCCTGGGTCCCAAACTTTGTAACAGTCAATGACCCGTGAAAGAGGGCGCTGCTGTTGTCCTTAAGTTCAAAGTGAGCGACTGACAAGGCCCTCTAGCGGAGAGTCATATGCTAACGGGGAGGAGGAACCAAGTCGCATTCACGGGTACCGGCATCCGCCAAAAACAAATATGGCGGACGGCTGGTCGGGAAACAGTTGTGTGCTCCAACATTTCTTCGCGAAAATATAACAGAAATAACCTAGTGTCGACACACTTTATTGATGTCAGATGATAGAACAAGGTATATAGAATACGTAAACACTATGATTGTTCGAGCACACATTATAATACAAGCTACACTCGATTCCCTACTAACGTCGAAGGATTTTAACATTGTTACCGTTGTGCCCCTAGAGAAGCGGGCTTGCCTGGGGGCACTTGCGCCAAGGACGCATGCAGCCATATACAAGTGACCGCTGCACTGACCTCTCCGCCTCCCACTGATGTCTTGTTGTGTTTGCAGGACCATTGCTGCATCCTGCACTCCATCCTGGGGTGGAACTCTGTGGTCGGGGAGTACACACGGGTGGAGGGCACCCCCAACGACCCCAACCCCAACAAACCCTTCGCCAAGCTCGATGTGCCCGAGGCCTTCAGCGCAGAGGGCAGACTCAACCCTTCCATCACCGTCATCGGTCAGATATAGCAATATGTCATTCTAAATCTAGGCGGCTAAATCTCAGGTGTAAAGATGTTTTGTAACGTGGGATGAAGGCTTTCGGGGTCGCCTCGAAATTTTGGGAGGATTTGGCATTCTAAATTTGTTGCCATATTTTTGCTTAAAAAGGCTGATTGGACGGCCATAGCTCAGGTGTAAAGATGTTTTGCAACGTGGCATGAAGGCTTTCGGGATGACCTCGAAATCTTGGGAGAAATTGGCGGCTCGTGAGAGGGAGGAGACGCGAGATGGAATAGTCCACCATGATGAGCTCTGGTTTAGAGAAATTGCACTTAAATCTTCAAACTAAGAATCCAGTAATGGTCGAGACCAAACGACGGGTCATCGAGTTCACGACTGCGGCAAGCCTTGCCGGTCACATATACGCTTATTCTGTAGATATTCCTACCAGAGAGAATGACGTACTGTATGGCCGGTTTGTAAAACTAATTACATAATTAGATAAATATGTGGTGCAAACGAAGGGCGAAGGGAAGGCCAACCACGGCGGGGGACTTAAAGGAAGGGAGTCCACCATAAGGCTCGGTGACCACATGACCTGAGTCAGTAATTGGTTCACATGTTGTTTTGTGTCGGTAGTTGTCTGACATGTTGTTTCGTGTCGGTAGATGTCTGACATGTTGTTTGGTGTCGGTAGTTGTTTGACATGTTGTTTGGTGTCGGTAGTTGTTTGACATGTTGTTTGGGGTCGGTAGTTGTTTGACATGTTGTATGGTGTCGGTAGTTGTTTGACATGTTGTCTCCTCCTCTCCGCAGGCTCCAGCGTTCAGATTCCCGGAGAGCTGATCGTTCTCAACTCCATCGTCCTCCCGCACAAGGAACTCAACAGGAGCTACAAGAACCAGATCATCTTGTGAGACGGCGCACCCCAGAATGGAGTCGTCTCGTGGCTACACTACATGCCAACTGGAGGACAGGACTATTCAGACAGACTGCGGGATCCATGTTGACTATGATGATACTGTGCCTCTATGATGGCGGTGCGCCATGTTAGACAGCAAAGGCATTTATATTGGCGTCGACCATAACAGGCATGCGCACCGGCCCTCCTGAACCACACTGGAGTCCGGGTTGGAAGTCTACATTATAACGTGCTCAGCAGTAAATAAAAAATGTCTCGGAAAAAGTTAATTAAGGTGGTAACACAATTTGAGAGTCCAGAATTGAGATGTATGTAGAGCTGTCCTTACCCAACAAATGCCAGGGCCGCCCCGATAGCTCAGCTCGTTCTGGCCAGCCGAGAGCCTAACGGACGTGAATCAGTGGTTCGCGCCCCGCTGTGGCCATGTCTGTGTGGTCGCGGGATAAAGATCCCATGTCCTTCTTCGCAAAGAGAAGGGGGTTACCCCCCGGAGACATGACTGCACTCTCTCTTCCTTCTCTCGTTGACGCTATATGACAAGAATTGGTTAAATCTTCCTGAATATACAACCAGTAAATGTCGAACACTGTCGGGTTAATGCTCTAAGTATTCTTCATATATATATATATAAGAGGCTGGATCTCTTTGGCATGCAAGCCTTTTACTCTCGACTGTCACGTTGTAAAATTGGCCCGCACCAAGTAATTGTTTTGCTTCAGCTCGCCATGGTTTTCTTCAAATGTTCAATATCCCATTGGCACATACGGAGTGAGGACAGTTGATCTGAGGCGACGAGGCGACGTTCTGTTCTGGCCGCGAATTATTAAATTGTTAATTGTTGAGTTTCTAATTGGAAATGTGTGTAAATTTATGAGTGGGAAAATGCTGTATATATGCGAATTATTTAAGTGACTCTGTTTATGGTTGATGACGGGGCAACTTCTGTATAGGTTCTTTTTACCCTTTTTTGTTGGGCAGATGGTCTCAGATACATTAACGGAGTACAAATGGGTAGAAAAACTGGTTTCATGAGCAGGTCAGGTTCAGACAAAATCAGATAAATCAGGTCAGAATTCTGGGAATCGAGGTCACAGACTTCAAGGTCATTGAAAAATATCAGATTTCAGTAAATTAAGGTCATTGATGTCAGACTTCAGTAAATCCAGATTACTGATGTCATTCAGTAAGACTAGGTTATTGGTGTCAGACTTCAGTAAATCTAGGTTATTATACATGTCAGACTTGATAAAAAAAAAAGTTATTGCTCAATATAAGGGATATGGAGGTCAGACTTGAATAATGTTTTCCCCCAGAGCTCTGCACATCAATAGAGTTGGCTTTGAATCTGTAGCTTCACGCTCTTAGATATACGTGTATCTTTACATTGTGGGCCAGGATGTCCTCGAAAGTTCACATTATACAGATACAAAAACTGACAAAGAAAAGGGAGAAAGTACAATGTTGTCGGGGAAATAAATTATTTTGTGGGGTTATAAATCTGATGTTCATTGTTTCTTCATATATTGTGTGTAGATGTTTCTTCCTACTGCGCTACCCAGGCTCCACAACCTGCACATAGCATTCAATCAAACGAAGACCTTGCATTTTTTAAAAACTTCTTCATTTATTGCATATCCTGCCTAAACAGCCTCCTACAAAATTGGAAACCTCCTCATCCCACTGATCCGCATTCTGCTGACCCCTAATCCCACCCACTGGAGAACTAAATGCCCCTAAATGACGTCACAATCAATTCGTGGTCCCGTAGTGACGTCATAGCGCATTTGTCGCCTGGCAACGGACACCACTCTTGACGTCAGAGACCCTCAAGTGACCATAGAAAAATAATCACTTTCATTTATAACAAATCCATCTGACTATTGAAAGGAACTCCTAACAGATATATTTAATACGTCGCAACCAGTACCACTATAATACGAACTAAAAGAGCACACGGGCAGTCACTTCACGGACAGCAATCTCCAAGTAGATACTCTCCTACTTGACACTTCAGTCGTATAAAATTAACCATTCCGGGCGTTCAATATGAAAGCCTTTCAATTTTCCCGCGAAAGACAACGAGCAGCCGGTTGCGATACCGTAACCTTGGCAACTATTATTATGCACTGGCTATTTTGACTTTGACTCTCGTGACCGGGGATACTGGGAGGTATTATTGGGAGGTAAACTGTTCGGGGAAGGCAAAATAAATTAACCATTTGCAAGTGGAATCAGTCGATATGACATGCTACAGTGCTGTCGCTCATAACTTGCTGTAGAAGATAGTAATCCCGCAAATACAATTAGGTCACGCGCTTCATGCTTCATTAAGATATCGGACCTAATAGGTTTATCTCGTTATTATATAACAGTGGCCTGATGACCAATAGAAATACACAGCTTCGGCGCCATTCTGCCTGCGTTCCCACATCTCTACAGCAGAGGGAGGGTGCCCATACCGCAAGCAGCTTTTGCACTGTATATTCGCTGCAGAGGGAGGGTGTCTGCCCTTCGGCACAGCTGTGGAACTATGTTTTCGCAGTAGGAAGGGTGTCTGTCCACCCTTCACCAATGCCAATGAACCATATTCTCAGTAGAGGAAGGGGATCCACTCTTCACAACAGCCATTGAAATGTGCAATCGCAGCAGTGTCCCAACGCTAGCGCCATCAACAACGTGCTTAAATTTCGTCGTATAGTTCATCCGATTCGCCCCAAAGGGAATAAAAATACAAACATAAATAATAAAATGCGGATCGCATATAAACAACTCCTTGACGCGACGAATTCAACCCTCACAGGTTTAAACACGTGCTACTGACTGACACAGTAAAACCAATCATTCACCAAGACGACGGCACAATTAGTAATGAAACCCTTATTTTGAAGTAATCGCATTTAGAAACAGCAAGTATCACAAAATATTCAAATCGACATGCCGTTTAAATCTCTAGCTGCAGCGATTTAAACATGTCCGGTTTATTTATATCTACAAATATCTACGCTATCGACATCCCTTTGTAAAATTGTTCGCCCATCGATCTGGGAAGTTGGCCCTCCCGTTAAAACGCCATCGGTCTCATAAAAAATTCACTAACAGCACGAGACGAGATTAAAATGGTGGAGCGACTCCAATGTGGAGATCCATCATACCCGGCCCAATGGACTCGGTCTCGTCGTGAACACTGGTTTGCGTGAAGACCGATGGATCATCCTAAATACACAAGTAATGTGTCCCATATCCTTCCGCGCTCATCGTGTGTGAGTCAATACGATTACAAGTTCCAAGACCAAGGGATTGTCCAACAGTAAGTAGCGTTTGTACGTCACCAAGCATCATAGCTGCCTAAATGGAAAGTTCCACATCCCTTTCGAGCCGATATTCGCATATCCATTGTGACCTCGGTGGCGATACCTTATACACACACCCCTGGTCTGTACTTCTACACCAGGCCATTCCGTCTTCACATTTTCCATAGACGCCTCTTTTTCACAGAGCTTCTATCAGTTTTCATACCTGTACCCCACCCGGTTGTTGCCAGATCCTATGTACGCCCTTAGATTGACCTCACAGACCTTATAGACGCTCTTGGACTGACCTCGCAGACCTTATAACTCCCCAGCATACAGGTATACCCCAGGAGATTTTTCCAGGAGTGCCGACCCTGCTCTCGAGGTTCAAGGTTCAAAGTTTCGACATATGTACACCATCCCCATGACGTCACTTTCATTTTGTCAAAGATTGCTTCGATTCCTCATTCTGTGTCGACTTGGTCAGATATCGGAGGTCAGAGGTCAGAGGTCATAGGTTAATGTTCACCTCACAGGTCATACGGTTGACCTCATCCAGTCGTTCCGAGACTGGCTCAGAGGTTGAAGGTCCGAGGTCAAGGTTCATTTTCATCAACTGTTGACCTCATCCAGTCGTCCCGAGACTGGCTCAGAGGTCAGAGGTCAAGGTTTATTCTCACCAACTGTTTCTCTCATCCAGTCGTCTCGGAGTTCACGAGTTCAGAAGTCAGAGGTCAGACCCGGTTCGACGCTCTATCCCCTCGCTACGTCCAGCTATATCTACATCACCAGGATGTCAGGCTGAGTACAGTTTCCTCAACACAACCACCGTCAAGGTCACTCAACGTCCTTCAAGGCGACTTGTCAGATTTCTTGTAGACCTTCCCGAATCTTTCCATGTACTTTTTGACGTAGTCTTTGGCCTTGGCCTTGACGTTCTCGTTCACTTCCAGGTCCTCCAGGTGGCGACAGTGTTTCAGCTCTTTGTCCAGGACGGCGTGCGTGATCTGCGCGAGACGAGACGAGAAATAATGAGACGTCCGTCAAAGATGACGTTAGAGCGACGGCGCAAACAGCCGTATCTGACACCCACCGATATTAACTCTAGCGTTATTTGACGAGGTGTCGCATCTGTTACGTTAACGGTTAAGAATGGACCGAGTGACGTTAAAGGCAAACGATCTCCCTGTGCGGCAAATATGTATACTACCTACATATCGCCACGCCCACCCCCACGGCCCACCCTTAACCAGTACGATGCCACCACACCCCCGCCACCCCCCAACCCTTATTCAACACAACCCTACCCTTCCTGATTACGATCTCACCACCATTGCCCACACCCACCCTTACCTCATTACGATCCCACCTTCACCGTCCCGTTGCCTCAGGACCCCACCTGCACCCTCATCCCCATCCCGATGACCCCACCCCACCTATACTACCACCTCTGTGCCTCAGCACCTCACCTACACCTCCAGCCCGATGACCCCACCCTACCCTCCCCCCAGCCCGATGCCCCCACCCCACCCTCCCCCCAGCCCGATGCCCCCACCCCACCCTCCCCCGAGCCCGATGCCCCCACCCCACCCTCGCCCCAGCCCGATGCCCCCACCTTTCGCGCGAGGTGCTTGAAGTCGTCCGTGCTGGCGATCCTTCCCAGCTTGCACTCCGGCTTCCGGAATGGATTGAGGCAGGTCACGATATGGCGCGAGATCTGCAAAGAGAGGACGGCAAGATATTGATATTCAAGGCCACATTTCTGCAAGCATTAGACAAAACCACAACAAAAAACCTTCTTGGACGCACACATTGGTTGGTTGTATATACAGGACGCTTTAACCACTTTTGGTCATATCGCGTGAATGGGAGAAGGAAGGAAGAGTGGAGCCACGTCCCGGGGGTAACCCCCTACTCTTTGCGAAGAAGGACATGGGATCTTTATTCTTCGACCACACAGACATGGCCACAGCGGGGCTCGAACCACCGATCCACGTGCCGTTAGACTCTCAGGTGGCCTTGGACGAACATATGCCGCTAGGTAGATATCAATGCCATTAAATCGCGAGGAGCGGTTACCTTGGCCCGGAAGTGGTCTTTGATCTTCTTGGCGGTCTCGGACGAGGTGTCGGCCGCCGCCGTCGTCGTCTTCTTCTTGTTCTGATACAGGGGTCAAAGGTCAAATTGTGGCATCCGACAAATAGAGATCCAACAACGCGCAGGCGAGGATCGTTTACACCATTCAAGACACCAACAACAAAAGACTA
>OZ025265.1:1138646-1211848 GCA_964019135.1 Arenicola marina | reverse complement strand
AGAGGGCGCGCAAGCCGTAACCGCGGTCAAGCAATGTAATTATTACATGTGAAGGTAAATATATTTATTCACCAACGGGGCGGGTCGCCCCTGGAGCCAAGTGCCGGGTTAAGTCACCGCTGGGGCTAATAATAAGAATAGCACGCTTGTCGCCAATTGGTCACCGATTGAACAAGTTACAGTATATGATCTCAAACCGATTAATACTTGTTAATTTTCCCTCCAAAATATTACCTTGTAGGGGCGCGACGGAAATGTCCGTCTGAGGTAGTTCCTGGTAGAGGGCGCTGGCGTCATACGGGTACCCGGCGGCCGCCGCCGCCGCCACGACGGACGCCGCCGCGGTGGCTGGGTCCTGGTAGTGGGCCAGGTGGGTGCCCGGGTAGTACTGGTCGTAGATGGCCCCCAGCTCCTGCTCCCTCGTCTGCTTGGACATCTCCTCCTGGGCGCGGACCTTGGCCTCGAACAGCTGGCGGTGCTCGTGCTTGGAGAGCTTGGGGGGCGTGGGGAGAAACCCCCTGCTGTGGGGTAAACAGGCGGCGGTTAATGTATAGCTAAAGGGGTGGGTGGGTGGGTGTGGGGAGCAGCACCCGGCTGTGGGGTAACCAGGCGGCCGGTTAATGTATAGCTAAAGGGGGGGGGGGTGGGTGTGGGGAGCAGCACCCGGCTGTGGGGTAAACAGGCGGCGGTTAATGTATAGCTAAAGGGGTGGGTGGGTGGGTGTGGGGAGCAGCACACGGCTGTGGGGTAAACAGGCGGCGGTTAATGTATAGCTAAAGGGGTGGGTGGGTGGGTGTGGGGAGCAGCACACGGCTGTGGGGTAAACAGGCGGCGGTTAATGTATAGCTAAAGGGGGGGGGTGGGTTGTGGGGAGCAGCACCCGGCTGTGGGGTAAACAGGCGGCCGGTTAATGTATAGCTAAAGGGGGGGGGGAGCAGCACACGGCTGTGGGGTAAACAGGCGGCCGGTTAATGTATAGCTAAAGGGGGGGGGGGAGCGGCACCCGTCTGTGGGGTAAACAGGCGGCGGGTTGAAGTATATCTAAGGCGGGGGGGGTAGGGGGGGGGGTAGGAGCACCCGTCTGTGGGGTAAACAGGCGGCGGGCTAATGTATAGATAAGGCGGAGGGTGGGGGTGTGAACTACCGTCTGTGGGGTAAACAGGCGGCGGGCTAATGTATAGATAAGGCGGAGAGTGGGGGTGTGAACTGCCGTCTGTGGGGTAAACAGGCGGCGGGCTAATGTATAGATAAGGCGGAGGGTGGGGTGTGAACTGCCGTCTGCGGGGTAAACAGGCGGCGGGTTAATGTATAGATAAGGCGGAGGGTGGGGGTGTGAACTGCCGTCTGCGGGGTAAACAGGCGGCGGGTTAATGTATAGATAAGGCGGAGGGTGGGGTGTGAACTACCGTCTGTGGGGTAAACTGTAGTTCCTAACATACGGATACTCAAGAAAGAACAACAGAAGCTGGAAAGGATAATGGAAAGGAACTGAGGGAAGGATTAAGATGCAGTAAAAGTCCAAATCGTTAAAATTGCTATTTCACTCATCAAAATGAAAAGGAAATCTTGGGTGTTTTTACTCACTTTACGGTCATGAAGGTTAAACGGGACTAAGCTCTGGGTAAAGGTAACGCCAAAGGTCTGTAGTTACACGCAGGACTATGGCCCATTGGGTCGAGAACAGAGACATATTTTAATGGTACAATGCCGAGACAGGGCGTTTTACTGTATGACGACATCAGAGTTGTGAGTGCTACAGGTTACACTAGAATGGTACCATACCCTGCCGGGGAGCGAGTCTTCTCCTTGGCGTCAAACCGAGGCTCTGTTTTCATCTGCTTGGCAGAGATGGGTGACAGCAACTTCCTGAAGAGGTAGGACGGTGACATGGAAACAACTGGGAGACATGTCAAACGGGAGAATTCCTAGATATAGACACGTGCAGTCATACACACAAGATCCACGTGCATATTTTTTAATGTTTTTTTATAAAACATGTTTTTTTATAAAACACTCGGCTATAGCTCCAACCCACTGGGCTACCGGCCGGCCCCCGCGGCAATGGGAGAAGGAAGGGAGGAGCGGAGCCATGTTCCGGGAGACAAACCTGGACTTTGACGACTTGAGGTCATCGTCTCGACGGTCCTGTCCTCACTCCGCTTCCGCTTGTCGTCTCGCGAGCGACCCCTATCGGGAGAGTCATCGTAGCTGCGCTTCCGGTCTGAAACAAACACATTAAGATACACACTTTATGTAATTTTACCTCAAATATCGTCAGTTCCATAATTGTATATCATAGTATTATAATTCTGAAATGCTCTCTAACTCTTGAAAAAATCGAACTAAAGGTATACTATGTGCTATAAGAACGTAGTATGCCCACATATCGTCAGGTTACATAGGTTATATCATAACATAGGAGGTCAAAAGGCACATGAATCGTGTAACCGGGGTAAGCACGTGGCTATGATGACAATGGCGGCTGCTACAGATGGAAAACGCCTCAACAATACAGCCCAACTACCCGTCTACTCTGGTGAGCTGGTGTTGTGCCAGTCTGGGTCCTTACCTCGGTACCCTCGTTCCTCCCGCCTTTCTGGCTCGTAACGCTGGTCTGGAATGACGAGCGACAAGGCCATCAGTGGAGAAAGATACAAACACACCAGGCAAGCATTGGTGGCAGGTACGGAAACACACTGTCAGTTGTGCAGTAATGAGGGGGAAGTAGCAGCAAACCTCTAATATCAAGTGATATTTTCGCCAAAGATTAGCTTATAAACGAGACCTGTATGTGCGAACATCTACTGTACAATGTAGGCTTCAAAATATTATCGACAGTTCTGCTGATGTAAAACCTGTAAGTTCACGAAGTTTAATTAAATTATCGGGCATGTACCTAATTCTCTTTCTATTTTCTTTCTCTCCTCGACCTGTATTTTGGGAATCTTGTAAACTTCCTGCAAAGATAATACAAAATGCAAGTAAAACAAAATAGCACACAATTTATCTAAATCAACGTTCCATCGAAGAAAGAATATCAACCATTGTGGTGGCAACTTTTCAAGAATTTCATAACATCCAAACCGGAGATTAAGTACAGGTTGCTAGCTAACTAAAGGAATAATTCACTGGCATGATCTACCGATCAGCACGTGAGCTATTCTTCATAATAATACCACAGCAGAGACCTGATCAATTAAAACTATATCGCACTGATAATGAATGAACCCCTAAGATTCTCCATTAAAGATTTTATAGTTGTACCCAAATTAAATGTAGTGTTTTAGGCCACTCTTGAGCACATAAATCACATGCAAGTGGCACGGTGTGAATCCACGACAGATCATTAACTGGAGCCTGCCCCAAGGGAGTGGGGTTTGGGGGTGGGGGGTGGCGGGGGGTTCCCTAGTTACCTTGAGACTGCCCCAGGCGCCCAGGAGCTCGGAGGCCAGGCTGACCACGGCCCCCAGGTCGGGCCCCGTGGTCGGCGCCTCCGCCTCGGAGGTGCTGTCCCCCCCGCCCAGGGTGCGGGGCGGGGGCGGTGGCGGCGGGCGGGCTGGGGTGTCCAGCTCGCTCGAGGACTCCACCTCCCCGGCCTGGCTGTCCGCGTCCTCTGGCACTGGGGGGTCCGCGGGGTCGGCGGGGTCGACGGGGTCCGCGGCGGCGGAGGGGTCGGCGGCGGGGTCGGTCTTGACCCCCGGGGGTGGGGGCGGCGGCGGCGGCGGCGGCGGGGGCCCTGTGCCGCTGCCGGCCTCCGAACACGCCTCGTCCGAGCTGCTCGCCACGTCATCCTGCTCCCGCAAGCGCTTCAGGTGACGCTTCTTGTGCGGAATGACGTCATAATGGTCCATGGCGGGGGTGGAGGAGGTGGAGGAGGTGCACGCCGTCCCCCCGACCCCTGTACCGTCCAACAGCCCCGGGGGGCACTCCGGCGCGTCCTTGACAACCACGGGGGTGCCGGCTCCGGACGACGAACTCTCCTCGTCGTGAAGACCTTTAATCTTCGCGTCGGCCTGATCCAGGAGCCAGCGCTCCACCACGGACATCACCTTGCTCTCCTTCAGGATAGTCTTGTTCTGGATCGGCAGCATCTGGAGCGTGCGCAGGAGCTGTGTGCGCAGCTTGACGCTGGCCTTGGTGACGGCCGGGAGGTCGACCATCCAGCTCCAGAGGAGGGACAGGCCGTGGTAGTCCAGGAAGAGCCGGAGACACGCCGCCTCTCGGGTGTCCTGCCCCCGGGACAGAAAGCTAACATATATCATGGGCGCTTTAGACCTCCTTTCAGGCTAAATTGGGCTAAAAAAAACTAAGAAACGTTTAGACCACCTTTGAGGCTATTTTGCCAAGAAACCTGGGACAATAAATATGGGTTTGGAAATGAATTCGAGTTTTAGATCACGTTTGTGCACACACAAGGCTAAATTGGTCCAAGAAATCGCCCGGAACAATGAACATGGGGTTGGGAATGAACGACTCCTTTAGACAACCTTTGAACACTTGAAATCTATAAGTGGGGCCAAGAAATCTCCCATGACTACACCAGGGAGGCCCCTACCAACGGGCTTGGGTCCGGCTATACCTGTATCACCCTGAGCAGTGACAGACGGTGCTCCGTGGCCTCAGCCCGCACCATCAGCCGGCATAACTCCATCACGTGATCCTTCCGCTTCAGTCCATCCAGTTGTAACATCTTATCAATCTCTTCTTCCATCTGAGCAAATGGGAAAAAATCAACCCATGAATTATCCCCACAAGGAACACACCCCTTTCTTATCCATATGACGGAATACCTGTGGAATATAAACTAGTGTTACGTAAATCCCATGGTAGTTAATTGACGTTTATGTATTCAATGTTTGCCTCGTTGTCCGAACATCTGCGCCATACTGCACTGCACTGTCCTGTCCTCCTATCCTTCATTATCAATACACACAGACCAGGGGATCGCTTCACTAGAAGTTACGAGCTCATAATCTATCTTTTACATGGTAATTTAAAGATTCAGTTTACGAGCAAAGGTAATAAGCATATCTGTAATAAGTAATAATGGCGAGTACTACACCATTTCCCTGTAATAAGTAATAATGGCGAGTACTACACCATTTCCAAGTCTACAAAGTGCAAAAGTGCCATAGCCAAGGTTGTGACACTGTGCCATAGCCAAGGTTGTGACACTGTGCCATAGCCAAGGTTGTGACACCAAGTCTAGACAATAGAAAGAACTAATGAGTCATGAAAAAGAGTAGAGTAGAATTCCATGATTTTTCCAGTACTCCTAGGCCACTTTCCATGATTTTCCATGACTTTTCATCCCTCTTTGTCACTTACCAAGAGCTTTCTTTTCCACTAGGCCACCTTCAATGCCTCCCCCCCAGCCACTTTCCAAGACTTCAAACCCCACTACGCCAGTTTCAATGCCTCCGCACCCGCCCCCCCCCCTCCCTCACCCACCCTCAGCCACTTTCCATGACTTCAAACCCCACTAGGCTACTTTCAATGCCTCCCCCCCCCCCCGCCCCTTTCCATGACTTTTTACCCCACTAGGCCACTTTCCATGACTTCAAACCCCACTAGGCTACTTTCAATGCCTCCCCCCCCCCGCCCCTTTCCATGACTTTTTACCCCACTAGGCCACTTTCCATGTGTTTTTTTAACCCCCTCCCCGTCCCTAGGCCATTTTCCATGACTTTCTCATGACTTGGTCATTAATTTTCCATGACTTTTCCATGACTTTCCCATGACAGCCGTTTTTCCAGTACTTTCCCTGGTCGCGGGAACCCCGCTCCCTGTGTTGTAGCCGCACTCACCAGAAGGTCGTCGAACACCTTCCGTCGATGCTTCCTCTCGCGTCTCTGGATCCGACTGGCCAAGTCCCGGTTTGGCAGCGCATCCTTGCGGATGCCGATGTAACCCCGGCAGTTGGTGGAGCCACAGAAACACTGTTGCGGCTCCTCCCTACACCACAGCACAGAGACAACTCTCTTATAGCGAGACGGCGACAGCTCTCTTATAGCGAGACGGTGACAGCTCTCTTATAGCGAGACGGTGACAGCTCTCTTATAGCGAGACGGTGACAGTATAGCGCCATTCACCAGGGATCTAACTTCTCTTTAGATGTAGTGAACATCATTTTTAAATTAATGCTTCTTGACAAACTTGACAAATAATTTAAAATCCGATGTCAATCAATTTTACAAATATTTCCTATAAGTGTTGAGGAAGCAACAGCTGATGTTGAAGGGATCAACAGATCACGTTGAAGGGATCAACAGATCACGTTGAAGGGCTCAACAGATCACGTTGAAGGGCTCAACAGATTATATTTATATTGTGTTAGATGATCCACTTATAACTCGGCATGAACACCATCCATTTTATTCTATAATTGGATATTACACTTATAATAAATACAGACTTGGTATTTCTGTCCTCACATAACCATGTTTTTCATGTCATGGCAAGAACCAACCCGTTTACTTACCCATAACGCTCGAACTTGTAGTTAAAAGTAAACTCCTCGTTGGCAGCAATGGGCTTTATTGTGAAGAACCCCACTCGTAGCTGGCCGTTGACCGTCCACTGAAATGAGCGGCCAGTTCTCACATCAGATAAGGAAATATAATACAATCTGACGTCCTATTAAAAATGCCATTTCATCTTTCGTATATAAAATCCCTTCGTATAATAAGAGGCAACCCAATTTATTAATTATTAAGTCTGTTGTCTACATCATCTACTGAGATTTACCGTTATGGTGCAGACATGGAGAGTAAAACCCCAAACCCATTACATATTGTACCAACCAAACAGCCCCGTGCATCTGCCTCCCCCCTCCCCCCCCCCCCCTCTTACTCCTCACCTTTTGGCCCCCCAAGACCCTGTCCTCCCCTTCTGGGTCTCAGAGTTGGGATCACAGCTGTGGTTGATGAAGCGGCAGTCCCCCCCCCCCTAGACACAAGACCCTGTCCTCATCTTCTGTGTCTCACAGTTGGGATCACAGCTGTGGTTGATGAAGCGGCAGTCCCCCCCCCCCCCCACCCCTAGACACAAGACCCTGTCCTCATCTTCTGGGTCTCACAGTTGGGATCACAGCTGTGGTTGATGAAGCGGCAGTCCCCCCCCGTGGACACAAGACCCTGTCCTCACCTTCTGGGTCTCACAGTTGGGGTCACAGCTGTGGTTGGTGAAGCGGCAGTCCCCCCCCGTGGACACAAGACCCTGTCCTCACCTTCTGGGTCTCACAGTTGGGGTCACAGCTGTGGTTGATAAAGTGGTACCCCCCCCCCCTAGACACAAGACCCTGTCCTCACCTTCTGGGTCTCACAGTTGGGGTCACAGCTGTGGTTGATGAAGCGGGAGGCGTTGCCCTTGACGGTGGCGTCGATGATTTCGTCAGAGTTGAGGGCCATGAAGTAGAAGTGGCTCTGCTGGTCCCTGGCGTAAGCCTTGCTGCGGCGCCGGAACTCGTTGTAGTCCAGCACCTCGCCCACGTACTCCATCAGAAAGGTACCGCTGGGGACGGCGGACACAGGTCAGTACAGTGGTCACCATGGAGACGTCAGACAGGTTCATACAGTGGTCACCATGGAGACGTCAGATTTGTTTACATAGGGGTCACCATGGAGACGTCAGATATGTTCATATATAGTGGTCGCCATGGAGACGTCAGATTTGTTTATACACTGGTCACCATGGAGATGTCAGATATATGTTCATATATATATATAGTTGTCGCCATGGAGACGTCAGATTTGTTCATACAGTGGTCACCATGGAGATGTCAGATATATGTTCATACATATATATAGTTGTCGCCATGGAGACGTCAGATTTGTTTATACACTGGTCACCATGGAGATGTCAGATATATGTTCATATATATAAAAAGTTGTCGCCATGGAGACGACAGATTTGTTCATACAGTGGTCACCATGGAGACGTCAGACATATGTTCATATATATAGTGGTCGCCATGGAGACATCAGACATGTCCTACAGTCAGACATGTTCATACCGTATTTTCTCACCCCAATACATGGTATCCAAAATAATCAATCTTGTTACCTCTGCTGGCGAGAGTAGGAGCCTTTAAGGCAAGCGCGAAAACACTTCCGCACCCCCCCCCCCCCCCCATGTGATTTAATAGGGGCTTATCGCCAGTTTCAACATTTGCTGGTGTATGGTCCCCTGTATCCGGGTGTCTGGTACTTACGGCTCCATCTGTACATTGGCCTTCAGTCCCCAGCCCTTCCAGTGCGTCCGGAAGGGAGACATATCAGCGTACTCGTGCTGTGACGTCACAAAGGGAAAACGCAATATGATTCGTCAAACGCACTGATAATTAAAGGTCATCCGTTGTAAACTGTGACGTCACAAGGGGAAAACACGATAACGTTTGTCATACGCACTGATAATTAAAGGTCATCCATTGTTGAGTTTTGCGCACGTTGAACGTTTCAAAGTAAAGTTTTTAACAATGAAACAATGACCAGAATAGGTTTAGGTAAGACCTTTTAGCCTCTTAGGTTGCTGGGCTGCCCTGGTAGGGCGACATCGACAAGAGCTGTGCGCGCTACCATAATCAACTGTATTATAACTATAATACCATCTGTTATCTTATTACAACAGGACTTATGTTACTTACCTTTTCAAATCGCTTATTGGTACAGAGCTCTCCGCAGGCGCAGCGGTTCCCACTACAATGCAAATAGCAATGAATCAGTGGTAAATCAAAAGTAGTAGAGAAACAATCCGCTTCATCCACTGGGTCATATTATAGCCAAACAGGCGCTTCATCCGAATCAAGAAGATACTTCTTCTTGTCACCAGTTATGAACACGAGTGGAGCGTAATGAGAAGAAAACATGTATCTATTATCCAGGATACTGACCACTCTGTCCAGGGATACTGACCACTCTATCCAAGGATACTGACCACTCTATCCAGGGATACTGACCACTCTATTCAGGGATACTGACCACTCTATCCAGGGATACTGACCACTCTATTCAGGGATACTGACCACTCTATCCATGGATACTGGCCATTCTGTCCAGGGATACTGACCACTCTATCCAGGGATACTGACCACTCTATCCAGGGATACTGACCATTCTATCCAGGGATACTGACCAATCTATCCAGGGACACTAACCACTCTGTCCAGGGACACTGACCACTCTATCCAGGGATACTGACCACTCTATCCAGGGATACTGACCACTCTGTTCAGCGACACTGACCACTATCTCGACATGCTGACCACTCTATCCAGGGATACTGACCACTCTATCCATGGATACTGACCATTCTGTTCAGGGATACTGACCACTCTATCCAGGGATACTGACCACTCTATCCAGGGATACTGACCATTCTATCCAGGGATACTGACCAATCTATCCAGGGACACTAACCACTCTATCCAGAGACACTGACCACTCTATCCATGGATACTGACCATTCTGTCCAGGGATACTGACCACTCTATCCAGGGATACTGACCACTCTATCCAGGGATACTGACCACTCTATCTAGGGATACTGACCACTCTGTCCAGGGATACTGACCACTCTATCCAGGGACACTGACCACTCTATCCAGGGACACTGACCACTCTATCCAGGGATACTGACCACTCTGTCCAGGGACACTGACCACTCTATCCAGGGATACTGACCACTCTATCCAGGGATACTGACCACTCTGTTCAGCGACACTGACCACTATCTCGACATGCTGACCACTCTATCCAGGGATACTGACCACTCTATCCATGGATACTGACCATTCTGTCCAGGGATACTGACCACTCTATCCAGGGATACTGACCATTCTATCCGGGCATACTGACCATTCTATCTATGGATACTGACCATTCGGTCCAGAGATACTGACCACTCTATCCAAGGATACTGAGCACTCTATCCAGCGATACTGACCATTCTATCCAGGGATACTGACAACTGTATCCAGGGATACTGACCACTCTATCATCAGCATACGGTTGAGGCAGTCCTCGCCGCAGGGCTTGGCCCCCATCTGGTATTCCTGTCTGGACGGCAGCACGCAGTCACACACCATCCGCTTGGCTTCCTTCTGGGCCTTGGACTTCTTCCTGCACACCACAAACAAACCGATTAACTATGTAAATTGGTTAGGCAGGTTAAGCATGTCAAACAGCCGCCTCATCCAGCCAACAAGGCCTGGTATGTATAGTAATGGCAACATAGGAAATCAATTATAGCAGATATTGTTACTTAATCAATAGAAATATGTGGTAAAACAAGGCATATTCAGACGTCTAAACGCTATAGGTTTGTAATGCCCACGATTATGACAATAATAGAACACTACTTGTGTAATATCTCACGATATCCTATATGAGTTTGACTGATATCCTTTAAGCTGCCGGCCATAGGTTTGGTAGAAGTGCCGTGCCGTGAATATGCGGCTACAGGCCACAGCGCTATAAAACTCAAACGGTTTCTATATTATAATATAACAGCTACACTGTTGGAAGATATAAGTGGGATAGATGTCCTTTCACAAAGGCGAACAATAAGGGAATCCTTCAGTATACACAGATCATCGCCTTGGGTACTCACCGCTCAGATACATAGACGTTGTCAAGGATTGAGTCGAATACAGGCATCTTAACGTCCTCCTCCTGTTCCCCCTCCGGGGCCCCTTCCCCCTTAGCAACGCCGTCACCAGCAGGGCCGACATCAGCCGGCGTCGGTTGCTCGGGGTAACCATCGCCAGGTTCCGACTTCATCGCTATCCCATCGCCGCCGCCGGTTGTGACGTCATCGGGTCTGGGCGCCGGGGGCGGAGGCGGGATGTCGCCGTCGTCCGCATCCTCCGCTAGGGGGCCGAGGCCGGATTCTGAGCCGAAAGTGGGCGCCGGCTTCGTCTCCTGCGCCTCCAGCTCGCTCCAGCGACGCCACCGGGATTTGACCTTCTCGGGTTTCATGACGGGCGACACGGCGCTGGTGACGCCGCCCTCGGACTGGCGGCTCTCTGGAACCAGAAACGTCCCCTTGTCCCTGCCGTCGTCCGCGCCGCCCAGGGGGTGTGCCTGGTCGTCAGGGTGATCCCCCGGGGCCCCCTCCGCCTCCTCACCCTCCACACCGGCGCCGGACTGGTCCTCGGCCTTCTCGCCTTCTGGCTTCCGGTTCTTGCCCTTGCCCTTCTTCTCCTTGGGACCGCGTGGCTTGGCGCCCTTCTTCTCCTCCAGGTTCTTGATGCGCGTGCTGCGGCGTCTGGTGGGCGCATTGCCCCCGTCCTCCCCCGCCTCGTCGCCCTCGCCCTCCCCCTCTAGCCCCTCCTTGCCCCCCGCCGACGACGCCGGGCCCTTGTCGCCCGAGGAGTCGCCGCTGCTGCCGTCCATGCTGACTGTCTCCGGGGAGACCGTGGACCGGATGAGGGAGCCGGGGTCGTACGCCTCGTGCTCCGCCGCCACCCCCTCGGCCTCGGGGGACGCCGGGGAGTCCTTGTCCTCGAACCGCCCGCCGTCCCCTCCCGGCCGCGCGCCACCACCTGACTCACGCTGTAACCCCCCGGTGGGGTCCACATAGCCGCCACCGCGTTGTGGCTGCGACCCGCGATCGGCGATAGACGTAAACCCCAGGGAGGACCCCGCGTACCCCCCGCCGCCGCCGCCGGCCTCATCCATGGACCACCTCCCGCCAAACGACCCAGCCTGGTGGCTGTAGCCCGGCTCCGCCATCTTGGCGGCCCTGGCGTCCGGCTGCTTCATGAACTCCTTCAGCAAGGAGAGGTCCCGTTGCTTGGGGCGCCCATCCCCTTCCTTGTCGCTCTCGAAGACGTCCAGCGCCCGGCGGTACATGGCGGACTTCTTGGGCAGAGTCTTCATGGAGAAGGCGACGCGACCGGTGGGCGAGGTCTTCAGCGGGTCGCCCGCCGCCTTCACGCCGATCTTCACCGTGATGGGCTGGGGCTCGCCGCCCGCCGCGGGGGGTCCCCCTGCCCCTCCCCCGCCGCCGGGGGTGGGGTATTGGTGCGGGTAGAGGCCGTGCCTGCCGAGGGTGACCCCCATCTCGCCCTCCGCCGGGCTCGTCAGGTCCATGTCCACGCTCTCGATGTCAGAATTGGCCTCCATGTCGATGGTCGAGGGTTCGCGCACCCCGCGTAAGACCGGTGGGGGGTACGGGGACAACTGAGACCCCTGAACCATGTGGTGGTGATGTTGCTGCTGCTGCTGGTGCGGCTGCTGCTGGTGCGGCTGCTGCTGGTGCGGCTGCTGCTGGTGCGGCTGCTGCTGCTGCTGTTGGTGATGGTAGTAATAAGGCACTGCGGAGTCGACCACAGGCAGCGTGGCGTAGGAGGGCTGTTCGCGCGCCGCCAGGGCCTGGGTCTGCGGCAGGCTGGGGTAGTCGGCCGGGAAGCTATACGGCAGGGTTGCCGCCACGTGCTGGCCCGCGTAATGGGGCTCAGGGAGCGGGTGAAGGGACGGCACCACCGCCGCAGCCGTCGCCGCCACCCCCTGGGGCAGGTGGGGCCCGGGCAGGCCCTGCTGGGCCATGTGGTGCCCGTGGAGGGCCACGGGCGGCTGGACTGCGCTGGACAGGACCCCGGGGTGGGGAAGCCCGGCCACATGCTGTGACTGTGGCTGTGGCTGTGGCTGCTGCTGTAGCCCCACCACCACAGGGATCGGCGTGACCTCAGCGCCGCGGGTTGGCGTCTGGATCAGACTCTCCGAAGAGATGGGTCCGAAAGACTGGTCTCCCGGCAGCGGAATGGCGGATAACGGCAGAGGAATGCTGTCCACGGGCGGCGCCCTCTCGGGAAAGCGCCCGGCAGGCCTGGCCTTCTGGTCACGTGGCGTCCGCTCCACGGAGCGCCCCCTGTTGTAAGATGACCCTTCGCGCTTGCTGCGTCTATCCCGGCTGTTGGAGCGCCGATCCCGGGATCGTCCTCGGGCGTCTCTGGAGCCGCGTTGGCGACTTCCGGAACGCCGGGACTTCGACCCGTAACCGCCAACCTCGGTGGAGTAACTTCCGGTGTGCGAACTGTCGTCGCGCGCAGCCCGCCGCTCGCGGCTTCCGGAACGCCGGTCCTTGGCAGACCGACTTCCGGTATAGTAGTCCCCACGACTGGCCCGCCGATCCCGATCCCGATCGCGATCCCGATCGCGATCTCGGTGACGATCCCGATCACGGCTGCCGGATCGCTGATCTCGGGCGGATCGTTCGTATCCCGAACGGTCGTCTCTATTGTAGGATCTATCCCGACTGAGGGACCTCCGATCCCGATCGCGCTCTCGCTCCCTGGTGCGACTATAATACGAATCCCGGGTGTTCCTATCCCTGCTGGGAGAGTGTCTGTCCCGGTCCCGGGAGCGACGTCCGGAGTGGTACAGATCCTCCTTCCGGTCTCGCGCGGACCGATCCCGACTGCCGGAGCGGCGACTGCTGTCCTTGGGGCGCACGTACGGATCGTCTCGGCCGCCTCTCTCCCGACTCGTCGACCGTCTGGATTTGGAGTGATACCGGCTGTCTTTGGCGTCCCTGCTGCTCCGATCCCGACTGACCGACCGCTTCGTATCCCGAATCCCGGCGTATGGATATTCCTCGCGGGCGGATCGATCCCGGTCGCGGACCTCCTTGGCGCCGCGGTCCCGGCTGCCGGAGCGGCGGCCGTCACGAGACCTGGATCCAGAATAGTAGGCATCATCCCTGGCGTCCCGCCCGCCGGTCTTATCGTAGCTGTCAGACCTCGGACCGTGCGATCCAGAATACTGCGGTTCCCGGGCCGCCACTTCCCCACTCACCGAGCGGCGGTCTCTCGACCCGGCGTCGGCGCGGTAGGGATCTGGAACGGGGTCCCTGCTGGGGGAGGGGCGCCGCTCTCCGGAACGAGGCCTCGACTGGGCGGACTCCGCCACGGGGTAGGGATCCCGACTGGCCGAGCGCCTGATCTCTCGGGATTGCGGGGCCGTGTATGGATCCTCCCTGGGCATCCTGCCGCTGCTGTCTGACCGTCTGGATCGATTCCCAGTATAGGATTCGTCATCCCGGTACACCTTGCGGTCACTGTGGACGTCGTCCCTGGGTTGGCTGTAACCAGGATCCGCTGGCAAGTCCCTCGGGTGGCCAGCGTAGGACTCCTCCCGCGTCTGTCTGTAAGCGACGTCAGCGCCACCGTACGGATCCTCCCTGGTCGGCCGGTAACTGGCGTCAGAACTATCCTTCGTGTATCCGGCATAAGAATCGTCTCTGGATTGCCGGTAGACGGCGTCAGAAGATTCTTTGGCATAGCCCACGTATTGTTCATCTCTTGATTGTCTGTAACTGGTGTCTGATGTGGGTTTGGGGTAGTCAGCATATGGACCATCGGTTGATTGTTTATAATTGGTGTCGGATGAGCTTTTAGCATACGGGTCGTCTCTGGGGAGTCTGTACTTTCGGTCGGCAGAGTCCACAGCATGGGCGTAACCATCACCAGATTGCCGGTAGGTGGCGTCACTTGCAGGATACATGTCTTCTCCAGAATGCCTGGGGTAGCTGTTGGAATCCGCAGGCTCCTTGCCATGGTCATAAGCCTCCTCGCGGGTCGATCTGTAGCCCATGTCCGCCATTTCCTTGGATCTCCGCTCAGATCTAAACTCCAGGCCTTCATCCCTTGGCCGTCTATCGCAGCTACCTTCGACTGACTCCTCCAGGGATCGCCGCTTGGGTTTGACGTCACTTCCGTCTTCCGCAGAGCGCCGCTGAGGCCTCACTTCCGGATTTTCATCTCTCGGGCGTCTCTCCCATTTTGAATCCCGGACTTCCGCTTTTATCCGCGTCTCTGGATCTTGGTCAGCGACTTCTTCTCTGGAGCGCCTCTTAGCCTTGAAGTCCCCATCCTCGGCTCTAGCTTGGCGGTCAGCCTCCTCTCTCGGCCGCCGGTCGTGCCTCACATCAATGTCCTCCTCGTTAGAGCGTCGTTTAGATTTCTCATCCACATCCCTCTCCCTCGATCGTCGCCCAGGGCGCGTCTCTTTGGTATCTTCCATGGACCGTCTCTCATGCCTCACTTCTTTACCTTCTTCAAAGGACTGTCTCTCATGCCTCACTTCTTTACCTTCTTCAATGGACCGTCTCTCATGCCTCACTTCTTTACCTTCTTCATTTGATCGCCTGACATCCGCGTGCTCTTTTCTTGGTGCAATTTCAGACTTTGCCTCCTCTTCCAGTCGTTTGGACGCTTTCACCCGCGCAATCTCCTCCCAGGCACGCCTCTCCGCGATATCGGTCTTCTTCCTGGGGCTGACAAGTCCCTCGTCTCTCGGCGGCTGCTCGCTGCTGATGTTTCTCAGCTTCTCCTCTATGCTGCCGGCGCCTCGGTCCGCAGCCTTGTGGCCTATGGCACTGACGCCCAGAGAATCCTTGTCCCGTACGCCGCGCCAGGAGTCCTTGGGATGTGACTCACCAAGGGTGTCCGCAGCGACACTGCTTAACGCTGTAACACCTCCTTTAGGTTCTAATGGGGCACTACCCAGAGATTCTCTTTGCTGGTCACGGCCCTTTCCACTCAGTTCACTCAGCCCATCGGTATCCACCGTCAATTTTCTTCTACGTGCATCAATTCCACTCTCAACAGTTTCATATTTGTCCGTATTCCTTGCACCGCTAGCGTCCGTAGAATGTTTATGGCGTGATGAGTGGCGTGTCTGAGAGATCACATGGTCTGAGTCGGAATCACGCAACAGGGATTGGTCCTTGGGGGGCATCCCGCCATCGCCGACCTTGAACTTTTGATCCGGGTCGTTTGGCCGGGGATTGCAATCTCCAGTGCCCTTTTTCTCCACGTGGTGGCGCTGAGAGTCGACATACGGCGCAAACATATCTTCGGGAGACCTTTCTCGCGGTTTGTCCCTCGTGGAGGCTTTAAGTTCTGTCCGGGGGTCCCCATCACTTTGAACTCCACTGAGACGCGAGGTAAAGGTATCCTTGGTGTCCACTGCCTGGGCGGGGCCGGGGGCGGGGCCGGGGGCGGACACACTACCTTCGACCGACGGGGCCGGATTCGGGGTGCTATCCAGAGCTTCCCACCGGGATCTTCTCTCGGATCGCCGACGTTCGCGGGACGAATCCGGAGCGATGCCGGCTGGCTCCCGGGTCACAGGCTTGGGGGGATCTACTGACAGTGAAATACTTTCTGGTGTTGGAAGAGCTGCCACAACAGGAGCGTTCTCTGAGCGGGGACCACGTGGCCTCTCCTCGACCACACGAGGCATTATTTCTTCAATAGGTGGACCCCGTTCAGCACTTTCTGCAGACAACTCCAACGGGGGAGCTGCCTCAAATGTGCGTCTCTTTCTCCGGCCATTCGGCTTAGGTTCCGCCCCTGTAGCATTCGTGGCTGCCTCTTCAGTTTGGACCATCTCAAGCACGGTGAGGGGCACGAGGTCTGAAGTAGCCCCGGGCTTCCCCGCCACCTGGCGATCGGTTCTGGTGTCAGAGAGCGTCGTCGCAGGCCGTTCCCGCGGGGGGGCCTCCACCGGCTCGGCACTCCGCTTCCTCTTGCTCCGCCGCGCCGCCCGGTCCGGGGACGCCCGCTCCGGGGACGCCCACTCCGGGGACGCCCGCTCCGGGGACGCCCTGGGGATCTCACGCTGGCCGGCAGTGCGGACCTTCTTCTCCTCCTCCTCCTCACCCTCACTGCTGCTCGAGCTGCCGCTACCGCTGCCACTGCTGCTGGAACTACCGCTCCCAGAGGACGAGGAGCTGGAGGAAGACCCGGATGAGCTGTTCGAGTCGTCATCGCTGGAGTCCTCATCCGCGCCCGTCGTAACGTTGTCGGCGCGAGACGCCTTCTTCGTCACAGACACGGGGCGTTTGGGTTTGTCCTTCGACACTGGCGTCGGTGCCGAAGCTGCCTTGGAAGATTTCTGGTCCGAATGATTTCCAACGTCAATATAGGAATCTGTCTTCGCTTTACGATCAGCTAATCGCGAAGGGTTACAATCCACATAGAAGTCAGTTTTCTTTGGTTCGCTGGCGGCTGTGACGGGGGCTGGTACGGCGACAGGAGCGGGTACCGCGACGGGGGCGGTTACGGGGGCGGGTACCGCGATGGGAGGGGAAACAGGGGCGGGTACCGCGATGGGAGGGGAAACGGGAGCGGGTACCGCGATAGGGGCGGGTACGGCGACGGGGGCGGGTACCGGGGCAGATACGGCGACGGGGGCGGGTACCGGGGCGGGTACCGGAGCGGGTACGGCGAGGGGGGCGGGTACGGGGGCAGGAACGGGGGCAACGACGACGGGGGCGGGGACGGGGCTGGGCACGGGGACAGGGATGGACGCAGCAGCAGTATGTTTGCTCACGGGGGTCACGGGCGGGGGTGGCAGGGGTACACTCTCGACCGGCACGTCCAGTACGACACCCCCAGAGCTCTCGGCGGCGAGAGGTGGGGGCAGTGGCAGGGGAATGGCACTGGGCAGCGGGATATCCAAGAGCGACGGCACGCCAACGATACCAAGGAGATCTCCGGCAGCATGGGTCGCCACTTCACCCCTGTTCGTACCGTCAGACTGTTTCCTCTGTCTCGCCGGGACATTTAACACCTCCCTGGACGAAGCATTAACCACCGCTTCTTCTGATTCGCTTGCACCGGAATCATCCCCACCCGGCTGAACGACATTTGGCAGCAGTCGAGTGCTTTTGATCTGGAACTTGATCTTTCCTTTGCCGCTG
Source organism: Arenicola marina (assembly GCA_964019135.1). Lineage (NCBI taxonomy): Eukaryota > Metazoa > Annelida > Polychaeta > Arenicolidae > Arenicola > Arenicola marina. The sequence continues at coordinate 1,194,139 of OZ025265.1, read as the reverse complement.
TTGACAGACGGCGCAGACGACTGGTTGGCGCCAGGCGAGGTCTTCGCGGAAACGAGGCTCTTGGCTTGTTTCAGCTGAGTCATGTACCTCTTCTGGAACCTCGTCATCCTCCTGGTAGAACCATCAGAGGTCCCAACTTTGTTGCTTTCCGATTCACTGAAAGTTTTAACGCAAATCATGCACACTTGGTGCTTATTCTGACAAGGATCTTCAGACAAGGATCTTCAGAATCACAAAACAATGCATTTGTTACTTCCTTGTTTGCATAAAAATTACTTGAAACAACAGTAATCTTGGTAAGGGAAAAGTAAATAAATGAAAGTACTTTTTGGAGAGAAACCCATCGCTTGCCAAAACTGTTACCCCTATTTCCATTTCCAATATATTTATAATGAGAATAAAAAATGCAGTACTCATAATTGTATTAGACAGTAAGAGCTTCTTCGTGAAAATGCCTATACAAATTTAATCAATGGGGCCCAACAATATAAATGCATGAAATATTGGTTTTGAATATTGAGAAACCTAACATTAGGTAATGTAAGCAATAATTTTGCTCACAATTAGCCATGCAGATATGGTATCACAAGAGTACAAGACATTTTAAAACAATGTGATACATTATCTTCACAAAGGTTTGCATAAATACTCATAACCATTCAAATAAATTAACTGGCATCAGTCAATTCCAATTAAGATACATCACAAAGCAGGTATTATGTATTTAATAATGCATTTATATAATAATGACAAGTCAACTTAACAGGAGTGAATACTTCAGTGGAAATATCTCTGCACAATATGATATCCTTACATAAGATCAGATATAATGTGTAACACATTATCTTACTTTGTCTGGCCTGTTGGGTTTGCAGGATCATAAACATCTGCCATTGTATAATTTGTTGCATTCCCTTCAATCAGGTCTCAGTGCCAAGTCATGCCATCTTCGTCTGCACTGTACTATCCCGGAATCTGTCATGAAACAATATGCAATATAAAAATAGGTAATAAAATAAACAGAGAAACCAGACCAATACACTGTTTAGATATATATGATTCAACAGTGCTGTCACTCAGTTTACTTTACTCTTCTAGTTCTTCCCAATAAATTATGGCATACTTTTTTCTATAGTTGTGACACCTGAATATACCTGCTGACATATTTGTAAGAAACTTTCAAAGCTGCTATAATACAACAACAATAACATTATACTTTCCCTTTACCAAATCTATACCTGTTTGCCAAATATGTTTCTTATTTATTCATATCTTATTTAATATTTATTTATTTAAATACTAAGTTACTTTATCTGTATTGAGTACCTGATAGACAATTAGATAGGTATTTTACAGTGGTCCCTGCATTATACAGTTGTTATACAGGCTTTAGGCCATGCATGGCACTCTTTTACATACTAAAGCCCCTTTATTATGTGACTCCCTCGCTAACGCTTTGAGCAATGATACAACTGGCACATAGTCCAATCCTACTGTTAGGTAGTGGGGTCACACCTGATTGGCTCTGACCACACAACACCTTGTTTAATCTGACTGGCTGCTAAGATGTGGAATTAATAGTGTGTCATTGTAATTCACACCTTTGTTGTAACCTGATATGTAGAAGTCATCTAAGTAAATAAATCTATAAACAATGACTACAGGGCTCAAGGCAAGTGTGTTAATGCTATTTAAATGGGACAGAGCTGAAGACCTGGTCAGCAGCATGGCGGCAATGTTTGAGCGTGCTAAAACACAGATTCAGACAATCTTTTGGATGCTGATTCTGTCACGAATAAGTGGGAGAAGGGATTTTTTATTTCTATTTTTTTCTGGCTAAGCATGTGGATTAGAGTTCGATGTTATGTTGAATTATAGTTTGCATGTTACTTTACTTGAACATAGACAGCTTATTTGGGGGTATCCCCCTATTATAACATTTCCTCCATTAACCAGTCATTGGGTTGATCAGCTTGTGGGCTGCAATAGCCTTGCAGTTTAATATTTGACTGTCTTACTGCAACATGTGAGGGGAGCTCCAAAGGCTTTTCTCACCCACATATTGTCCCATTAAAGTGACAATATAGCAGATTCCCTATGCTGCTATGAGAAACAATCTAAATTGGTAAAGTATAAATCATCCATTAATATCCTTATTTTATAAAGATAAGGTTATACTGTACCACAATTGAAATAGGCATATGCTTTAACAGAAATGTGCTGTCAGACTGGTATAGTCCACTACAGTAAGGTTTGGTGGCATTCTTGTATTATACCACAGTGGTCCCTGCGTTATACTGTCCCTTCATTATACAACTCACTATTATACAGGCATACACAGGCATACATACACACAGGCATACATACACACAGGCATACATACACACAGGCATACATACACACAGGCATACATACACACAGGCATACATACACACAGGCATACATACACACAGGCATACACAGGCATACATACACACAGGCATACATACACACAGGCATACACAGGCATACATACACACAGGCATACATACACACAGGCATACATACACACAGGCATACATACACACAGGCATACATACACACAGGCATACATACACACAGTTCCCTGATTGGCTTTGAGCAAACAAGATCTTGGGTAATCTGAATGGCTGTTAAACTGCAGATGTAACATTTTGCCATTGTTATTAACACCTTTTTTAATAACTCTGATATAAGTAAGGCTGTCTAAGTAATTAAATCAAAAAACAATGCCTGAAGGGTGCAAGTGAAGTATATCAAGGAATTATAGTAAAGAATACCGATACCCTAGGGCAAAGTGAAAGATGGATCAGGGTAAGTGAATTTGGTGGAGTAGACCTGGCAAGTGCTTTCCATGAAGCTAATATTTTCACATCTTTTTGAATAAAATTAGTCTTGTTGTTAGATGGCTAAACAATCTATATCTCTGTACTACTGATTCGCTAAACCATGTTTCAAATGACAAATCAGTCTGGAGACCTGGTTATCAACATTGTAGTATCATTTGAGTGTGTGAAAACAGAGTTGCATAACACAGGGATCACAATCTATGCTAATAAAATGATGCTGTCCATCTGTCTGTCTGTCTGTTCCATCTATGCACCCCTGCTGTAGGCACCAGCACGATGGCACCAGCAGCAGCCTTGAACAAGTTCAATGTCTTATGAAAGCCTTATCACCATATTCAACACCATATCAGACATCTGTGGCAAGCCGGTAGTCATACTGGTAGCAATGCCCAAACTGCCATCACAGCAACAACATCTCACACCCGCTAGACATCAGTTACCGCAATGTCCAATTTTACAGTTAAGCGGACTGCATGCAGAAACAACACTAGACACCAGTTACCACAGTGACAACTGCAGTGTCCAATTTTGCAGTTAAGCAGAATACATGCGGAAACAGCGCTAGGCAATGTTTACCGCAGTATCCAACTTTACAGTAAAGCAGACTACATGCTGAAACAGTGCTAGACATCAGTAACCTCAGTATCCAACTTTACAGTTAAACAGACTACATACTGAAGTAGCGCTAGACGTCCCGAAAGTGGAAACAGCGCTAGACATCCCACAAGTGGAAACAGCACTAGACATCCTGCAAGTGGAAATAGCGCTAGACATCCTGCAAGTGGAAACAGCGCTAGATGTCCTACAAGTGGAAACAGCGCTAGACATCCCGCAGGTGAAAACAGCGCTATATATCCCGCAAGTAGAAATAGTGCTAGACATCCCGCAAGTAGAAACAGCGCTAGACATCCTGCAAGTGGAAACAGCGCTAGATGGCCCACAAGTGGAACCAGCGCTAGACATCCCGCAAGGTGAGTGGCTAGTATATCTAAATACAGCATTTTTTATATCTAACACTAAATTAAATAATTAAAAATGTTAATACTGAAATATTTGGAAAATACATCCAGCTTAGAAAATCATCTAAAATTTGTTACTCAGATAATAAATTGTATGAATAGTTCTGTTTGAGACCAGATGACAATATTTTAATTGAACTAGATCTGTTTCTTTCTATAACTTAGAGAATACCTGTACCAAAACTTGATATGTAACATCAATAAAAAATGCTACACATCTCAGGTGATTGCTATTACCCTAGCCAAGTTCACTTACTTATCACTATTGGAGATATTTGTAACTTTTTCTGACTGTTGATAACTGCACTGGGGAGGAATATTCTGCAGGAAAGCTGTAGAACAAAATTTGGTCTCTCCAACACTGGCCTACCATGGGTTGACGAGGGGAGAGGGAGGAGGTGGTTGTGCTGTGAACAGATTAGTTTACACCTCAAAAATTGGGCAGCACCCCAGTGAGGCTATCTGTGGTTGCAGGATTATTGTTTATATTGTCTCTCGCCAGAGTGACCCCAAGACTGTTGGGCATTTGTTAGCAATCTTATTTGTGTAATCTGGTACTCCCTTGTTGATCACAATTCTGATGAATAATAACTGAAATCCCCCTCCCCCCCCCTCAAGTTCCAACTTCGGCTGTCTTGCTGGTTAGGGACCAGTCCTAGTCCTAGACTGCTAGAGCCAGTACAGACAGAGAAGCAGCAGCCATTTTACTGTTGTTATTAAATTTATCCCACAAATTCTTTTAGTCTAAATTCATTAGACTACAAGGGAATATTCTGAGACCCATTGTGAAGTGAAAAAGACTGCGCTGCAGACAGTAAGATGCGAGAAATCGACGACCACTTTCGGCATGCTTTTCAATGTTCACTGAGCTTGGGCATGTCGCTTTCCCATTGGCTTCATCTATATTCCTGCAACGCTAACGTATATCAACAATTCTTTTTATCAATTACGAGAGTGCCTTACGTTTCCATATACGACTTCGGCTTGTTCACATGTAATCAAACAAAACGGAAAAAAACATTGAAGACTTATTGCATGCTTTCCCCTTCGATGTTGTTAAATATCGCACCGACTCCGAGCTCTAATTTATGCATCCGGGAACTTCCGCCGGTGTGGCTAAAATACAAACTTATCGAGCCATCCAGACTGGAAAACCTGACAAAATTGGTGGCGTGCTAATCATAATTTGGTTCCTGGGAACGTAAGACTTAGTACATCATGAGCTAGAGTTGGTGAAATTCTCAACTTGCATGCAAGTCGAGAATTATATAATGAAAACGTGACAGTCATCTTTTCACCCCTTTTGCAGTGAGTGGAAAAACGAAAGTTTCTTTCTCACAAGCTCTGAGAAAATGGCGCCGTCCGACAGCTAGTGTGATATCCCAGCAAACACACAACGTTCGCACACGTTGGTTTTTGGTTGTAATCACGTCATCTCAAAGTTAACATCATGACAACGTTGTTACAACGTTCGTCGAAAACACTGAAGTAATATTTTCTTGCCTTTATGCCATAAAAATAAAAGCTTTGCCAAGTCTATATAGTGATTAATAAAACTTGGCTGCGTGTAGCAGTTGTTATAAACACAAAATGGTGAGAAGTCGAGAGCGGACGTTTTCCCAACGTTAGGACAACGTTACTTGAAAAATTAGACATAATGAAAACTATATGGAATTAATTGTATTTTGGCAATCATGCTTCTAATTGATCTATCATATACGCAGTTGCTTCTCACAGAAGGCACAATTTTAATGCTGAACTGAATGCTGGACAACGTTATCTAAAAAAGGTTCGGGCAACGTAAAAGCCCGGGTGGGGGGGGTGGGGGGGCTTCCTTCCTAAACGGTTTCGAAGTCGACATGCATCTTCGGTCTGTCTAAAATATTTCAAACGCTTTTCCCGGCAAAGAACAGAACAATATCACTGACCAAAGCCGATCAATTTTGGAATCGAGGAGTGCCAACACTTAATTAAGACGACAACTTAATTATGGTGATTCGGAATACCGCTAAACGCGTGAGAAGCTACGATAAAAAGCTACGTATTTCTCGAGTAATTTTTTTTCATTTTTATGAATATGGGCCGGAATAGTATTCTACAGGCTACTATTCAGAATCTCTTCATGAAAACCGGAGATGATATCGTCGGTATCACAGATATTCATGGCCGGGGCACGCCATCAAAGGTGTTTTTCAAAAGCCCATTCTTCTTTTAACCATAAATATTTCTAAACAAAGTTTGCTATTTTCCTTCCGGAAACCGTTTCTTGTTCAAAATACACGGAAAATGCCTTAATTTAGGACCAAGACTTTGGAAACTCTCCAAAGGTCAGTGCCGTGCGAAATAGTCCCATGACATAATTTATCAAACATGCTATCCAGGCTTTCATTGCCTGCGGCTTTGGCATTTTACGAGTTTGTTATAAATAATCAATTCATCACCTTAATAGCATTAAGAAAATTCTGAACAACATATAACATCGTTCTAGTGGAAACTATAATCGTTTCAGGTAGTCATGCAGGCGCAACTCGTGATAGAGGTGGCTGCCTTCCCAGTGCGATTATTTATTTCTTCGTCCAGGGATAAATTATCCGTGACGGTACTTCCTAGGTAACAAAACGTATTCACCACCTCTAAAGACATGTTATTGAGGGCACAATCACTGGTGGTGTAATAGCCCCTTGGCTCAGCACGACTGTTTTCTTAACACTAATAGTCAAAGCGAATAAAGCACACGCGTTTGAGAGTCGATCCATGAGTCCCTGCAGCTGGCTTTCTGAGTGCGCAACCAGTGCTGCGTCGTCAGCAAATGGCAGTTCCCTAATTATTAGGAAGCGCCTCTGCTTGGATTTAGCACGCAATCTGGAAAGGTTGTACAATTTCCCATCCGATCTGGTGTGCAGGTAAACCCCCTCCGCATCCTCATCAAATGCGCGCGAACGGAGCATCGCGAAAAAGATACCAAATAAAGTTGCACAACCCTGCTTCACGCCACTTCTGACTTGGAAGCTCTCGGACGTAGCTCCGTCGAACTGTACTGTGCTGAACGAGTGTTCATGAAAGGAGCGGATAATGTTGAGTAGTCTGCGGGGGCAACCGATAGACTCCAAGATTTTGCACAACCCGGATCTGCTGACAGTATCAAAAGCCTTGGTGAGATCAACAAAAGCAAGGTAGAGGGGCTTGTGCTGCTCTCATTTCTTCTGGAGTTGACGCAACGAGACTATCATGTCGACAGTGGAACGTACGTCCGGCTCTGAAACCGCACTGCGCCTCAGGATACACTCTGTTCGCAAGGAGTTGCAATCTCTGCAAGGCAATTCCGGCGAAGAGTTTACCAGTAATGTTTAAGAGTGATATTCCGCGGTAATTGTTACAATCACCCCGGTCCTCTTTGTTTTTGTAGAGCGTAACCCTATTTGCATCACGCATGTCCTGTGGAACAGTATTATTGTTCCAGGAAAGGACGAGAAGCTAGATGAGGGAGCAATATAGTTTCCCCACACTTCATTACTTCAGGCGATTTCCCGCTGCCCAAGTAGTGCATCAAGCGCCGTTGACGATACATGAGACTCGTGCGCGTACAATGAGACATATAGTGTTCCACCTAGCGAGACATCTGTTTGCTACGATCTGTAATCACCTCGCCATCAAGTGACTTTAAGGGGGCTGTTTTAGTGACCGTGGGGCCAGGGCTTTCTTTATTCTGGTGTACATTGCCCGCATATTACCTCTATTTGAAGCCTCCTGGATCTCATCACGGAGGTTTATCTAGTATTGATTGGCGCAATAATGCGCAGTTTTTGGTACTGCGTTTCTCGCCAGCCTCGGTTGTAACATGCAGAGACGTGTTTGTCAGATTTTGATTGTGCTGTACGTGGTTTTCAACGCTGGTTGACTGCACTATAAATAAGGGGGTCGTATCTCTTTTAATTAGAATTGTTTCATGTTGTACCGGACTTCCAGGTATAATGCGACATACAGAAACTTTTGCCGATCGCATGGCGGGCGTGTACGTAGCTTTGAATTTAGATAATTGGATCTCAAAAAAGCACGGCTTGTAAATGTCTATAAAATATCGCGTTTAAAAATCATTGGATCGGCTTTTTCGAGTGGTTTTTATTAAAGAATGCCAATTAATCCAAACTTAATTTTTACAATGACCCCAGTGCGAACCTCCTCTGCCTGTGCATCTGCACAGTATCGACCCGGCTGCGAGTTTCATGCACCTCTCAGTAAATCAGTAAATGATTTTAAAACAAAATAATAAAATGAACATATTGTAGATGCCGCTGCCCGCCACACATGCAGCGATGCTTGCATTGCACCATCGGCGGGAACGCCACCTTGCGGATAAGAATGATCTCGAACGTAACCAATCTTGTGAAATCCGCATCATAGTGCGCACCGAATATGACGTCATAGAATTTCTTCCTCCGCAGATAGATTTTCCGTTGTATTTCGTTCGTCGGAAAGAATCCGTCAAATCCTCAAAAGTTAATCGCGCAAGCGAACCGTTTTTATTTGATAGTTCTCGTCAAAGAAGTCTTATGACCGACCCTACCATCCAAAACCTCCAAGCTCGTGGTGAGTGTTTCCTATTTCTATTTCCGATTTGCCTCTCTCGACGTGAATTTGCGCACAACGTAAACAAAACAAACTGGGTGGCGTTATCAAGTGTTCTCTTTCTTTCAGAAAGTAGACCTTCTGTATGTATCTTGTACCAGCTCCCATTGCCTCTCACCTAGGCTACTATATTCGCTATTTCGGAAGGAAAGATTTCTATGTTTTTTTCTTGGCGATTTGTCCGATTTGTGGGGCCCGGATATTTTGTATGATGTAATTACTGCGGCGCCGCAGTAATTTTTCCGCGCCGATGTAGTTGGCGGAGGCATGTAGGTGAAATCTGTCACGTTATTATCAAAGACCTTACCTCATAGATTCAGAAAATGTTTAGTCCGATGATTTTGGTATCCAAATAAGTGTGTAATGTTGCATAAACCATTCCGGGCGGCAGCTTCAGCTCAAATGGCTGCTTTCTCGGCATGCCGTAATCTCGCCCCCCGCCAGCCGAGCGTGAAGTCTCGCGGTGGAGGGGGGGGGTGGGGGGTGCATTAGCGTGCGGTGCCAAGCGCCGAGGAGCTGGCTTCACTCTGATTGGGGAGAGGGGTGGGGGTGTGGCAAGACACAAGGAAAGTTTATCGCTACCGTTTCATTCATGTAGGGTTGGGTGTTACTGGGCTTCTCTGCACAATTTATTATGTGTGAAAAAGCCATTACGACCGGTGGCTGGCTTAATGTCGATTGGTGTTGGGGCGAAAGGCATGAGGGCGGGCGGCGGGCGGCAAACTTAGTAGAAATAAAAACCTAAGAGCGGCGAAATAGGATTAAAAACCTGAGCAAGTGAAGGAACAGACACAAACACCGGTGTAAGTTAAATGAAGCATTTTATTTTATTTTATTATTTATTTTAATCATGAGCAATCCGAACAAAAGAAATCCTTATCCATCTCATTTACCGACATGTTAACACACTTTTGGAATAGCCACCTATCACAGACATTACATTGCACCATATCGTCATAACATTGCGGCAGATGACAAGAGCAATACAATGGCAACTTAATCTTCCTATGCTTAACTTTCTTACTGGGAACGTCAAATTTCGGAAAAGATCGAATACTCTTGTCCTTAATGATATCTATCAAACACGACCTCACCATATCTCGTTTAAACTCAAATCCTATCACGCCCTTCTGTAAAAGATCTCTTATAACTAGCTATGGCAAATACGCCGCAATCCCATCCGTTCTGCTGTTGTTGCCCGACTGGCAGTATAACATCTAAAGAAGTTCGTCCGTGACCGTAAATCTGGGCTAGCTGGATCTCGAGGGAGGGGGTAAGTGGCTGCTGTGCCTTGTAGACGCTGTCTAATACATACACCGGCCCCCCAACTACATCTTGAAACGAAACTACCCAGTGATCCTTGCCGGTGTGATGGATCTGCCCACAAGGAGCCGGGACGCTCTGCAAGCTGGAGAGGGGTATCTGCCATGCTTCGTCCTTCCAAATAGGTGCAGCGGTGCTAAGTTGAAACCCGTTATGCGGGAACTTATCTCGTAACAAACTAGAAGTAACTGCCATGTGATCACTACTCAACCACCCATTGCCTTCAATAACCCCGCAAAGCTCACTAATCTCGCTGTCCTCTTTAGCTTTCTTAGAATCTGGTGCCGGTGCAACTAAGTCTAGATCCTTAACCCGTGGTCGCTTCCTTCCCGAAGTCTTATCCGCCCGTTTCCTGTTCTTACGTAACTGCGTGAGGTTAACTACTCTGCGCTGACTATCAACTCGTAAGCCCACAGAGCGTCTAGCAGCTACTATATGATAGCAGGTGCTCGTCGCCGGTAAGGAACACTTCTCTTTAGGAAATAATTCTGCAACATATTTTATCCTGCTGTGTGCAGAGAAGTGTGCAGAGAAGCCCAGTAACACCCAACCCTACATGAATGAAACGGTAGCGATAAACTTTCCTTGTGTCTTGCCACACCCCCACCCCTCTCCCCAACCAGAGTGAAGCCAGCTCCTCGGCGCTTGGCACCGCACGCTAATGCAACCCCCCCCCACCTCCACAGCGAGACTTCACGCTCGGCTGGCGGGGGGCGAGATTACGGCATGCCGAGAAAGCAGCCATTTGAGCTGAGGCTGCCGCCCGGAATGGTTTATGCAACGTTACACACTTATTTGGATACCAAAATCATCGGACTAAACATTTTCTGAATCTATGAGGTAAGGTCTTTGATAATAACGTGACAGATTTCACCTACATGCCTCCGCCAACTACATCGGCGCGGAAAAATTACTGCGGCGCCGCAGTAAATTACATCCTACAAAATATTTGTGGACATGCCTGATCAGATGGTGTATACTCAGTTCGGCCGAACTGCGAATCGGCCGAGGTATTTAAGGGGGGTGGGGGGGTGAATGGGGTGGGGGGGGGGGTCATCGAGCCCGAGCCGCCAGCGGATTAGTCTGCGCCTCGACGATTGGGTGTCTGGCTTGGCGTCGGCCCTGATGGCTTCGGCATCGGGTTGGGGAGGCGTCGGCCCTGATGGCTTCGGCATCGGGTTGGGGAGGCGTCGGCCCTGATGGCTTCGACATCGGGTTGGGGAGGCGTCGGCCCTGATGGCTTCGGCATCGGGTTGGGGAGGCGTCGGCCCTGATGGCTTCGGCATCGGGTTGGGGAGGCGTCGGCCCTGATGGCTTCGGCATCGGGTTGGGGAGGCGTCGGCCCTGATGGCTTCGGCATCGGGTTGGGGAGGCATCGGCCCTGATGGCTTCGGCATCGGGTTGGGGAGGCATCGGCCCTGATGGCTTCGGGATCGGGTTGGGGAGGCGTCGGCCCTGATGGCTTCGGCATCGGGTTGGGGAGGCGTCGGCCCTGATGGCTTCGGCATCGGGTTGGGGAGGCATCGGCCCTGATGGCTTCGGCATCGGGTTGGGGAGGCGTCGGCCCTGATGGCTTCGGCATCGGGTTGGGGAGGCGTCGGCCCTGATGGCTTCGGCATCGGGTTGGGGAGAGGGGAGAGGGCTGCGTCCGGCATGCGTGGATTAATCTGGTGTTTGGTATCACTTTTGTTTGTGTTGCTGGCTTAGTAATCACTCAATTTTGGGGAATTGTCAATGGCCCCGTAACGAGCATGGATAACGTTCATCACGCGGCCAGTAATGAACATAGGGCTATACAGTTCTCGCGATCGAGCCGCTAGAATTCAGTTTTGGGGACAAACAAACACACGTGCTCCATGTTGAAGTATATAGGCAGCTACAAGTCAATTTCTTTCCAGGTTCATTCTAAAGATTATGAGAACCATTTCACTAAACATGGCTATGGGAGATATACGTTAAAATATTTGGAGGCGATGAAGCGCAGAACTTTGGGAATATACAAGGAAAAATCTGTCTTCAAAAGGCTTGAAAGCTAAAAATAATGTTCTAAATTTAGCCCTGCACCCAGGCTTTCGCAATTTCACCAAACAACGAGTGACGTGACAGAGTTTCGCGTGCTTCCGCGGTGACAAAAATGGCGAGAGCAAGTGATCGACTTAACTATTCCGCTGTCAAAATGTGCAGTGCATGGAGTGACAACACACTGGTGTGTCATTAAACCACATGGTAAAGATAAAATAAGACCAGTTAGATGTTTTCGTATCACTTTTGGATCACGAAAAGACCAAGTTTCTTCATTTTTGTAAGTTTTCTGTTTGAAGCGTTGCGCCAACGTTGTCACCGGAGAGAATTCGTGTGATGTCATAATGCCTCATTTTCGTAGGAAATGCAAAACAACGTTAGTGTCTCAGTCGTATTGTCCCGTCGTAGCAAATATTCGTCATTGTAATGGCTTTAATGGTTACGGCAGACTGATAGGCCGTCCTTACCGCCACAGTGTAGGTCGCCATATTCAGTCTAAAAGACTGTGAGATGTCCACTTTACAAGTTGCTGGAGGTTTTGACACCTAACACTCCTCTCTAATTTTTAGTTGTTTAAGTTCAGGAGCATTATCCTCAAGGAGTGTCCGACTGAAATACGTTTGATGCAACTAACACTAGCTCAACTCAGTCATTTTGTTCACTAACAAGTTTTCCTGGCTAGCGTTGCTGTCTTCTTGTGTTGTCTCGTCCCACAAGATCGCTAGATGTCGCTAGTTCCTTCCGGTAAACGCCCTCTAGCGAACTGGCTGCGCATTTATCAAAGACCTGGTTCCTGTTCTGTTTATCTAGAGTGACAAGTGTCTTCTCACCTACATCTGACAGAAAAACATGTGTCGCTGTTAATAAACAGAAAGAGGGTTGGAACCAGGTCTTTGGGAAACGTGCAGCCAGTTTGCCAGAGGGTGTTTACCGGAAGAAACGAGTGACATCTAGCGGTCTCGTGAAACGACACAACACAAGACAACAAAACTTGTCAGCGGACAAAATAAAAGAATTGAGCGAGTATTAGTAGCAGGAAATTTATTTCTGTCGGACACTCCTGGAAGATAATGTTCTGGAACCTAAAAAAGTAAGAATTAAAGGTGAGTGTTTTGTATATAAACCTCTAGCAACTTGTAAAGTGGACCTCTCACGGTGTTTGGGACCAAACACAGGGACCTACGGTGTGGCTGTTATGGACATAGAACAATATAAAATCCATAACAAGCCATCTGATAGGGCTAGGTAGGGGGACCGGTGGGCGGCTGGGGTGGAGTTGGGGGAGCCGGCTACACCCATATGTCATATAAAGAGAGAAGGTAGAAAAAGCATTTTGCAGCTAGTAAACTCAGCCTGAACAACATTGGTTGATTTTGTCAACAAAATGCCACGACTGCGCGGTTTCCTTGCTTCATTCAATACTCTACTCACGAAATTATCACGCAATCCACTTCAAATACACCTTCAAGTTGCTGCATCAAGACATTTTTCCACCAACTTTACACAGTATTTGCTGCTCACCATGGCCGTTGAGGTTTGTCAGTAGCGCAGTGAGTATTTTGGAGCGTTTTCATTTGTTGTAACTGTTCTGCATGGGTGGCTGGATCAAAGAAATAAAAAAATGTATGACCGAAAAAAAGGGTTCTGTGGTGAAATGAAATGAAATGACCCAACAAAACTGAAATTTTACATGCCATAGACCAACATTACATTTGCATATGATGGCTGGCCAAAATGAAAAGGTTGGGTGGGGGGCATTGGAAACTTGTGACTGTGGGGGACTCTGAAATTGTGACTGGAAGGTCTAAACATTTATTGTCAAACCAGGGGGTGCGGGGAGGGGAGTCTACCAATGTTCCAAAAAATGGGGGGTGGTGGATCATAGGGATCTGGACCCCCTACCCCCCTTTTTGAGAAAGAAGACCATTTCTCAACGCAAAATTTAGGCCCCCACCCTTGCCCCCTGGATCCACCCCTGGCCTGCTTCTTCACGACTGAGCCTAGTACATATTTGAAACTTTGTTTTATTCGGCTTGTTCGAGGTGGAGGCATGTCCCGGTGGAGATAAGATAAGTGATCCCAACTGGATGTTGCACGATTGCGGCACCTGTAAGGCCACAGTCAACACTGTCATATGGTCCCTGACGGACCACACCAACTATAAAGTATAAATAAGCATACCGGAATTTTCAGTCTTTCGGTGGAGATAAGATAAGTGATCCCAACTGGATGTTATTTATACTACAATAGAATAACAGAGAAAACAGAGGCACAATATTTTATTTTAAACTATCAACTCTCGATAAACAGGGGTCTAGAAGCCGGTGTCCAGTGTCAATTTTTCAAAATTCTCAGTGTCGAATATTGATTATTCACGACGTTCAGTGTCACTGTCGCTTTTGCTAAAATGGCACTCTCTGTGTCGATGTCGGTTTTTCAGATCCTCAATGTCGAATGTTGAATTTTCAAATATCTCTGTGTCGTGTGTCGCCATTTACCCCTTGCAGACCCCTATAAACTGTAATGCCAAAGGCATGACTCGATCAGCGCTACTTATTCTAATGCTGTATCACCCCCTGCGAAAACTTTTACTACGTGTTGGGAAATACGAGTACTTAAGGCAGGAGTACCAGTGAACAGCCTGCAATGTAATTTGCATATGGACGAAGGAGCTTGCGAGAAAATGGCACATGCGAGGTTACAACCAGAAGGCTCTAAAAAATTCGCTGCGGCAGTCAGCGGCCATGGTGAGTGGAAAAAGTCAAAATCACGTGAAGTTGGCAGAAAAACGTCTTGAAGCAGTGATTTGAAGGGGTGTTTGAATGGGATTGCGTGATAATTTTGTGAGTAAAGTGTTGAAGCATTGAATGAAGCAAGGAAACCGCGCAGTCGTGGCATTTTTTTGACGAAATCGGCCTCGTTGTTCGGGCTGAGTTTTCTGGCTGCAAAATGTTTTTCCTACCTTCTCTCTTTACATGATATATGTGTAGAGCCACCCCCCCCCCCCTCCCACCCCTACCACCCACGATTGAGACAACCGTAAAGCCACAGTCAACACTGTCATATGGTCCCTGACGGACCACACCAACTATAAAGTATAAATAAGCTTACCAGAATTTTCAGTCTTTCATTGCATCAACGCAGTTTTATGGTGACCTTTTATCCAGTCATGCGCAATAAACCATTTCTGTCATCCGACATTTGTTTTGAATCAGCCAGGCTGGTCAAAGGTGTTGTTTTGGTGGCAAGAATATAGACTAAACCGGTACATTAGCGAAAATTAGATAAATTGTTTAATTAAAGACATCTTTATCAAGATATGAAGTAAAAAGGCGAGACATTGTGAAGCGAATGAGCGCTTTGCCCCGAACTGCCGAACTTGGCATTTTCTAATGGCGTGTGTATGGTTGCATCTACGACCCAGAGAGGAGTCTGTGGCTAGATGGTGACCTGCTCAGGGATATGGGGCATCATTCATATGCTTAGTGCTCCAATGCGCTCCATATCCTGGGGCTAATCAAAGTTTGCCTGTACACTTCAAATATATATCTCAACGTCTAGTCACCTCTTTCCAGTCCTTTCCTGCAGATATATGCCTATGATCTATTCTTGAATATAGCATACATTTGACTAAATATTTTAAATAATAATCCTGAACCATTTACCATAATTTTTATGCTACAACACTCTGTAACACCTGGTCTTTCTTTTCCGCCATTGATTGTTTGGAAACTTTTTTAATGAAGGGGCAAAATCGGTTTTCCCCAGTGACACGATCTGTTCAAATATAACCATGCACATGATCGCAACAATCAAAATGTCAGCAAAGTCAATACAAAAATCTAACTTTAGTTTATTTTGATAAAAGAAACTTATAAAAGTCCTGTGCTATCGTTATAAATCATTGTATGGTTGGATGAATCACGCCAGAAAAATAATTCCATGTGGCCTACAGTACAAATTGTGTCAGAAGGCAAACTTCAGCTGGCAAAATCATTTGACTTATGGCAGTATGAGACAAAGCCTCATTCGTTTCGCAATTTCGCAACCTTTAAACTTCATATCTTGATTAAGTTATCTTTAAAGGAGGCCTTCTGTCCAGAAAATATGACAACATTTACTTTGTTTATTCCATAGACAATGTTGTGACCTTTAATACTCATTGAAATCCAGCTAATTTGGGTCCTTAGTTCAAGCTTACAATGTCCTGAAGCTTGTTGCTAAACTTTATACCTTATAATTGAAATTCATTGACCCAAATTAAAGGCAGATCTGAAAACAACCACTGGGTGAATGGGCTGTCCCAACCAAATGGCATTTGTCTTTTCTATTAATTTTTAATCCTGAACACACATTAAACTGTTAAAACTTTTCAAGCATTTCTAAGGGACACATCTCTTCCATTAAACAGCAAAAAAGTGTTTTCTGCATATGGACCTATGTTGTACCCCAACCAGATTTTGGTTGGCAACCTGAAAAGAGATTGCAATGGGATGTAAGATCATTCTGCATCTAGACCCTTATGAGAGTGGACTGCGTTACTTCTATGACACCATGCTAGTCTATCCCTCTAACATGACTCACCGCCATTTAAAAATATCGTTAGTTCCAGGACTCCACCAAGTATCAACACTCGCGACAAGGGACTCTGCCGTGATAGTGAAAGCACAGTGAAAACCTGTTTGCAGAGTGTATGCAGCCAGTTTAGTTTGATACAGCCGCATGGCTGGGCTGTGGAATGTTGTGTCCAAAAAATAACATGACATAAAAGAGTTAGAGATTTTGCATGATCTTTGATAAACTTAGTCCTGTTACGTGCCAGTGTTAACTTCAGTCCAGTCATACCTCCCTCCCGGCCTGACAAGTTGTTCTCAGTAACAATGCCACAAGGTTGGGGCTATGATTAACTGTACTTACATTTAGATATTTGCCAAAATCTTGAGTGGACTTGCTAGCCTGCATGGGTCCGAGAAAAGCAGTTTATGTTTATACATGTACTGATTAGCTGAAACACTTAACGGTCAACAGTTGGTAACAAGCTCTGTGAACGTGGTTGAAGGCTATGAAGATATAATATAACAATTTGTCTCAGAGGCTCTCAAGAAAAACTAAGTAGAAACAACATAGATATTTGAAAAGACTATATCAAAATGTGCCACAGCGAGTGAAAGAAAGCGCTGTAGGCATAGCAGCGGTTGCAAGATTGACATGGACAGTTAAGAAGCAAAGGACACTTGCTGCTTGGTTCCAGGTTTCTGAGGTACACTTTAACGACGGTGCTGCTGCCAGTAATAATAATCTGATGGCAAACGCGTCAGTGCAAGAAAGCTTCACCATGGAAACATTCAGCAATCGAGAAGAAAATATTATTTTCCATGGAATCCGGGAGCCAGTGTTGGAACAAGAAGATTGTACCCGTGTCATATCGCAAATCTTCAAGACAACGCTTGGCATCAAGCAGAATATTAAGCTCCGAAGCTGCGAAAGGCTAGGAGAGATACCAGCGCCAGGATCCTTCAGTTTCAGACCTAGGCCAATTATTGCACGGTTTGCTCGTCTCACGGATCGTCAGAGAGTGTGGCAGCACAAGGAGGAACTTTGCTGTAGTCGCATCTTCATGGAGGAAGACTTCCCAGTTGCCATTCGGAAGGACCGACAACGCCTAGTGCCCATTGTGAAGGCTGCTAGGGAAGATGGTGCCCATGCTACACTCACAGGGAATAAGTTGTTGCTTGACGGGCAACAATACAGGCTAATCCCGCCGACAGGTTGGTTGAAACAAGCTAATGTCGGGAAGTAGGGGTTTACAGGAGGGGGGAGAGCAATATCCAATCTCCAAGATTAGGACGTTTCAAAGCTGGGCGCAAAAAAAAAATCGTTAATGGTGATATCGCGAATAAAAAAGATCCCCAAAAATTGCCAACAACTGATTGGGAATCTCCAAAAATTCCTGGATGCCAATCGTGGAGATTGGAAAAGGTATCCCCCGCCCGCCCCCTCTTTACAAGATGTAAAACAGAGCGGTTGGCTTTCTTTGTTGTAAGCTTCTAAACCTGTTTTTGACCAACCAGCTTTTGTTTCCTTGACTGATGTACTATGCTTTAAAATTGATTTAATATTATATCTAGATCATTATTAACACTACCGCATCACAATTATTGTTGAAACAGCTAACATATGTTAGGCGCAAGGTGAATGTGTTAACTATACTGTATATGTAGTAAATTTTTTTGAGTCCATTTCAACTTTAGTCTGAGGACTTGTTTGATTCACATGAAACCAATGGGAAACCAAAACCGTTTTAGAAACCGCTTTTGATGGTTAGCCCACATAAAGGTGAAAAAATTGTTTCATTTATTTACATTTTGTGCCATAGGTCATGACCATGTGCTGACATATGATAAGTTGTGCCAGCATAAATCTGCTGTTTGGTACGTTCGTCATTTCGATGTAAGTGTCCATAAGTGTCATGACGCAAATTAAATTTGACTGTCATTTTTATTGCGGATAGAACATCCTTCTAAGAACACTTTTTTCCACATTTACTTCTAAATCCCGGGGAAATGATATGCAACTGATCAAAACCCTTACCTTGCAGGTATGGGTTTTGATGTCAAAGGTACATTGAAACATGCCGATAGAATAAGAAAACACCCTATTTTGCTGGCCATGTGGCAGGTCTTATAATAATAATGTTGGTACTACACGAAGATATTCCTCAAGCGTGACTTCATTGCCAGGACTTCTTCTGTGTTGTATTTATAGGCATGCCCCCCGCCCCACTCCCCTTTGTACGTGTTCTATGACTGTATTGATCATGGTATCTTCAGCCTCTGTCAGTGGGTTAGGAGCAGAAGTCCTCCAAAGAACACATAAGCTTTAAGTGTTTCAGTTAAACAAAAATTAGGGTTTTATTGAGCAAAGGAACTGTCAGCTATGCATGGCAAAATTTGAAAACAAAATGAAATGTTTTGTCCTCTGTCCCAATTTCACCGATATTAGAAAACAATTATTAGAGTGTTGAGTTATTGCCCTTGTCATGTGAATCTGATGAAACTACCCCCCCCCCCCTAACATAAATCCCGCATCAAGGAAAGAATTGCAACCCTGACCAATCTCTTCATGTGCGGTAGCCGCAGTTTAAGCATTTCTAAAAATGGAATATTATTTGAAAAATCTGTACATTATCGCGAGCAAACGTGTGTGTACGCGTACGTTTTGTAAAGCTCTTTAAAAAAATAAAGCTAAAAGAAAAGTAAAAAAACGATATGATCTAACATATAGACAAAAAAACATCATGCCGTTAACTTGGGGGTGACCCCTTCGACGTTCATGCTAGGGACCGCCTGCATATTAGGTGGTTCTTTCATTGTTACTCAGTGTCTAACACTGTAGGTTATATGAGACGTTAGGTAGTAGCAGTATCCAGTAAGTCAGGCCGCAATGATGTATATACGTAGTGGGAAGTGGACCCAGCGGGGGACCCAGCAACTGGTGATCTGGATAATAACAATGCATTTTGCGGATAACTGGTCACTTAAATGGAAATTTTTGCAGACACCGCTCCGGATTTTAATGATCCACTGCCTCGTTAGGTTGTCTTTTGGAAATTCACGAAAGGTCTCGTTGGTGTTTCTGCGAGAATCTGTTACGCACATTGGAACACAGCAGTGATTATGCGCCATGTTGCCACAGCGGTAGCTTTTTTCGCGTGAAAAAAGCAGCGTCTCTAACCCCGTTACCGAGTTGGTAATCCCCTGCATGCATAATTTTTGAAACTGGTCTAATGACCACCAAATCGTAATAATGGGATGTAAGATCATTCCGCGACTAGACCCTCATCAAAGCAGGCAGCGTTATGTTACTTCTATGAAGAAGCACGGCAAGACCCGGTGACAAATCAGGTCAATTTCGGTATCTTTTTTCATGCAGCCAGTTTAGTTTGACAGTACAGCCGCATGGCGTCGCTGCGGAACGGCGTGGCGCGACACTGACATTATGACGTAAATGAGTTATCTCTTACAATAAGATCTCTGATTATAAGTGTACTTTGCATTCAGCTATGGATCAGTCTTTCCGAGATAGATTCGTGTGAGTGGACGTGCTAATCTGCGTGGGTCCTAGAAACGCAATTTGTGATGATTTAGCTGAAACATTTCCTGGTCGACAGTTGAACAAACTCCGTGAACACGGGAGGAGTCTATGAAGATATAATACAACCATCTGTCTTAGAGGCTCAGAAGGAAAACTAAGGAGAAACTATTATGTTATAGTGCAGCCTCCAGTAATAATAATACAATGGCAAGCGCACGAGAGGACAATACGCGGGTGTACGAGGAAAAGATCGGCACGGAAACATACAGCTATCGAGAAAATCTTCGTTTCTATGGAATCCAGGAGGCGGACGATGAAGATTGTACCCGTGTGTTATTGGAAATCTTCAAGACAAGGCTATGCATCAAGAACGGAGCCAATATTGAGCTAGAACGCTGCCACAGGGTGGGAAGGAAAACAGCGTCAGGACCGTTCAGTTCCAGATCGGCCAATCACCGCACGGTTTGCACTGCTCACAGATCGCGAGAAAGTGTGGCAGAAAAGGGGGAAACTTCGTCGGAGTGACATCTTCATGATGGAAGAATTCCCGAAAGCCGTTCGGGAGGAGCGACGAGGCCTGGTGCCTATCATGAAGGCCGTTAGGGCGCTTGGCGCCCACGCTACGCTAACAGGGAATACGTTGGCGATTGACGGGAAACAATACAGGCTAGCCCCGCCGACGTCGACGCAGAAAGGTTGGTTGAAACAAGCTTATGTGGAGAGAAGTAGGTGTTTACAAGATGTAAGGCAAAGCGGTTGGCTTTGTTGTCAGTTTCTAAACCTGTTTTTGACCATGCGGCTTTTGTTTATCTTTCTTGACTGATATATTACTCTATAACATGGATTTGATTGTATATATGTCACAGAAATGACATAAATTTGTGTCTGTAGTCAGTGGATATCTGTGTAAATTGTCTTTTTCGTGTTTCTTAGTTAATAAATTGCCGAGCAACCAACCCAGTGCATGGTTTGCCTTCTTTTCTGGCGCCCTGTTACATATATATCATTATTCACTATGCCACAGCACAAATATTATTGAAACAGCTAACATCTATGTAAGGCGCTTGTTGAATGTAAATACTGTAATGTGAACTTCACTGTAGATCAATATGTAGAACTTTTTTTGAGTTCATTTCAAGTTTAGTCTGAAAGACTTCGATTTACATGAAACCGACGGTAAACCTCGTTTTGGAAACCGCTTTCGACGGTTAGCCCACCGAAAGGCGAACGCATCGCTTCATCTGTTTACAGTTTGTGACATGGGTCATGTCCGTGTGCTGACAAAGTTGTGCCAGCTTAAATATGATGTTTGTTAAATTTGTTAATTAGTGTTGTCCAGAAGTCTCTATTTTAGATGAGCTGGTGTTTCCAGTTTGTTGGGCCCGGATATTTTGTAGGATGTAATTTACTACGGCGCCGTAGTAAATTTTCCGCGCCGATGTAGCTGGCGGAGGCATGTAGGTGAAATCTGTCACGTTATTATCAAAGACCTTACCTCATAGATTCAGAAAATGTTTAGTTCGATGATTTTGGTATCCAAATAAGTGTGTAATGTTGCATAAACCATTCCAGGCGGTAGCCTCAGCTCAAATGGCTGCTTTCTCGACATGCCGTAATCTCGCGCCCCGCCAGCCGAGCGCGAAGTCTCGCGGTGGAGGGGGGGGGGGGGGCATTAGCGTGCGGTGCCGAGTGCCGAGGAGCCGGCTTCGCTCTGGTTGGGGAGAGGGGTGGGGGTGTTACTGGACAGTGGACCGAGGAAGCTAGTAGGTGGGGGGTGGCGTCGCGCGAGCAAAGGGGATGGGTAGGGGGAGGGGGGAGTCGGCCAAGTTGAATTGACTTTCTTAGTAGAAATAAAAACCTGAGAGCGGCGAAGTAGGATTAAAAACCTGAGCAAGTGAAGGAACAGACACAAACACCGGTGTAAGTTAAATGAAGCATTTTATTTTATTTTATTATTTATTTTAATCATGAGCAATCCGAACAAAAGAAATCCTTATCCATCTCATTTACCGACATGTTAACACACTTTTGGAATAGCCACCTATCACAGACATTACATTGCACCATATCGTCATAACATTGCGGCAGATGACAAGAGCAATACAATGGCAACTTAATCTTCCTATGCTTAACTTTCTTACTGGGAACGTCAAATTTCGGAAAAGATCGAATACTCTTGTCCTTAATGATATCTATCAAACACGACCTCATCATATCTTGCTTAAACTCAAATCCTATCACGCCCTTCTTTAAAAGATCTCTATAGCCTCCGGAACAATACTCAATCAAACTAGCTATGGCAAATACGCCGCAATCCCATCCGTTCTGCTGTTGTTGCCCGACTGGCAGTATAACATTTAAAGAAGTTCGTCCGTGACCGTAAATCTGGGCTAGCTGGATCTCGAGGGAGGGGGTAAGTGGCTGCTGTGCCTTGTAGACGCTGTCTAATACATACACCGGCCCCCCAACTACATCTTGAAACGAAACTACCCAGTGATCCTTGCCGGTGTGATGGATCTGCCCACAAGGAGCCGGGACGCTCTGCAAGCTGGCGGAGGGTATCTGCCATGCTTCGTCCTTCCAAATAGGTGCAGCGGTGCTAAGTTGAAACCCGTTATGCGGGAACTTATCTCGTAACAAACTAGAAGTAACTGCCATGTGATCACTACTCAACCACCCATTGCCTTCAATAACCCCGCAAAGCTCACTAATCTCGCTGTCCTCTTTAGCTTTCTTAGAATCTGGTGCCGGTGCAACTAAGTCTAGATCCTTAACCCGTGGTCGCTTCCTTCCCGAAGTCTTATCCGCCCGTTTCCTGTTGTTCTTACGTAACTGCGTGAGGTTAACTACCCTGCGCTGACTATCAACTCGTAAGCCCACAGAGCGTCTAGCAGCTACTATATGATAGCAGGTGCTCGTCGCCGGACAGGAACACTTCTCTTTAGGAAATAATTCTGCGACATATTTTATCCCACTATGCCCCTTAACAACAAAGCAAGCCTGCTGAGGTATAAGGTCTATGTTCTTAAACTTAACAACATCCTCCGCCATGGCGAATTGTGTCTTCATACCCGATGGGACCTGCTCTTCACTATCCCTGACTTCAACGGATGGGACCTGCTCTTCACTATCCTTGACATCAACGGATGGAACCTGCTCTTCACTATCCCTGACTTCAACGGATGGAACCTGCTCTTCACTATCCCTGACATCAACGGATGGAACCTGCTCTTCACTATCCCTGACTTCAACGGATGGAACCTGCTCTTTACTATCCCTGACATCAACGGATGGAACCTGCTCTTCACTATCCCTGACTTCAACGGATGGAACCTGCTCTTTACTATCCCTGACCCCGACTGAGTTAATACCCTCTCTCAATTCTGCAACTAAGATATCCAAATCCCGATACTGAGGTAACTGTACATCATCCGGACATTTACGTAAAGAGGAAAAAGCTGTCTTTAACTTGAACTCCCCCGTATCTATAAGGCCCCTCTCTATCTCTGCAAGGTAAAAGTTAGATAAATGGAAGAGTGACAATGCAACACAATCAACAGGCCGTAGAAATCGTAGAAGGCAGTGACAGTGAATCAAACAAATTCAATTCCACTTGTCCGAATCGACCTTTGATGACTAGATCTACGGCCGCCGCTGATTTTCAATTTTTTATTGATAATTGACTCCCCAAACGCGAAGCTGGAAAAATGCTACTGTTAATGTGCTGGTCGAACAAATTTAATTCCACTTGTCCGATTCTCCGTTTGATGACAATTCCCCAAAATATAACACAGAGAAATCTACAGTTAATGTGATGGTACTAGGAAGTCAATTCTACTTGGCCGACTCCCCCCTCCCCCTACCCATCCCCTTTGCTCGCGCGACGCCACCCCCCACCTACTAGCTTCCTCGGTCCACTGTCCAGTAACACCCCCACCCCTCTCCCCAACCAGAGCGAAGCCGGCTCCTCGGCACTCGGCACCGCACGCTAATGCCCCCCCCCCCCCCCCCCCTCCACCGCGAGACTTCGCGCTCGGCTGGCGGGGCGCGAGATTACGGCATGCCGAGAAAGCAGCCATTTGAGCTGAGGCTGCCGCCCGGAATGGTTTATGCAACATTACACACTTATTTGGATACCAAAATCATCGAACTAAACATTTTCTGAATCTATGAGGTAAGGTCTTTGATAATAACGTGACAGATTTCACCTACATGCCTCCGCCAGCTACATCGGCGCGGAAAATTTACTACGGCGCCGTAGTAAATTACATCCTACAAAATATCCGGGCCCCAGTTTGTTGATGTTTTTCTGACCCGAACACGCAGTGTATTTTTGACGATAGATATCGCCAGGGGTATTTGGAACTTTTTTTGGTTACAATTGAAGGCCTGAAAAGCAGATAAAACATAGTTTCCATTTTCTGAGCTTTCCTAGTTTCTGTGAGCATTAGCATTAGTTTTACAAGCCGCTGTTTCTCCATGTTTCGCATGTAGTCCTCAACTGGTGTCTAAAGCTGTTTAAAGCTGTTTCCGCATGTAGTCCACTTAACTGTAGAGTTGGATACTGCGGCAGCTGATGTCTAGCGCTGTTTCCGCATGTAGTCCGCTTAACTGCAAAATTGGACACTGCGTGGACACTGGTAACTGGTTTCTAGCGTATAGCGTTGTTTCCGCATGTAGTCCGCTTAACTGTAAAGTTGGATACTGCGTGTAGTCCGCTTAGGTGCAAAATTGGACACTGCGTTAACTGGTGTCTGGTGCTGTTTCCGCATGTAGTCCGCAACTGGTGTCTAAAGCTGTTTAACGCTGTTTCCGCATGGAGTCCGCTTAACTATAATTGAACACTGGGGTAACTGATGTCTAGCGGGTGTGAGATGTTGTTGCTTTGATGACGGTTTAGACATTGCTACCAGGATGTCTACCGGCTTGCCACAGATATCTGATATGGTGTTGAATTCAGCGATAAGGCGTTGGCACTAATGTTATTAGTGTAAGCACCCAGCGACAATTTTGACACATTCAACATGTTCAAGGCGGCTGCTGGTGCCAATGTGCTGGTGCATGCAGCGGGTGCATAGGTGGGACAGACTGACGGACAGCTTCATTTTATTAGTATAGATAGAAGATTAGGGGTTAGGAACGCTAGAAAAGTCAAGTGTAAAGTATGTATTCTACATCACACCAAGCAATGTGTCTTGGTTCTTCAACACCTGTTTTGTAGTTGAATTGGAGTACGTCTTTCAGTACAATTGGCCTTGGCAATACACAGAGTGATGGCTGTCACGCAGCGAGTAAACAATTGATAAGTTACACTGAACCTGCAGAAAATGCAACAGCAAGATTGGACGATTTTGTCTCGTGTTTGGTGGTGACACGTGCAAGAGGGTTGTTTGTTGCACTACACACTGCAGAAACCCTCACAACAATGGCAGAAATCTGTATTAATGTCTTTTTGTAAGTGGATTCCAAGTTTTTATTTTTTTTAATATATCTCCTCTTTTGTGCAATAGTGATGCTAAGTAACATTATAACAGTTGAGGAGACAAATCAGTTGCAAAGGAATATTCATGAAGTCCGGTCACTAACATGTCTACTTTCACCAGCTTATATACGATACAGCATTATGTGGTGTTTGCAAGTGTCTATGGACACAACTGTACTTACTGAAGTTCGCATAAAAAGTCTTTTTTTAATACCTGAAAAAACTTATGCTTAATATTTTCTCATAAAAAAAAAGTGGGACTCAATATGATATTTGCATATAAATTCCTAAAGTAAATTAATTCATCCAAATATTCAAAAGGATTTCCCATTTACATCTGTATAAATAATTATGCAATTGTATACAATTTAAAAGTGCCCTTCATATCTACCTTGTCCACACGTAATAGTGAAGTGCACTGCTGGTTACATTGCTCACACCAAGAGCAAGGTTTGAAAAACGTACGAGCACATGGTTGGTTTTATATTCAGGACGATTTAACCACTTTTCGTCATATCGCGTCAATGGGAGAAGGAAGGGAGAGTGGAGCGATGTCCCCTAGTGTAACCCCCTACTCTTTGCGAAAAAGGACATGGGATCTTTATCCTGCGACCACACAGACCTGGCCAAAGCGGGGCTCGAACCATCGATCCACGTGCCGTTAGACGTGACCAGAACGAGCACATGGACATTAACACGTCTGATGTTGTTGAGATGTTGTAGCGTGGTTACTGATGTACACCCTGTCTGCTTCAGACCCCTTCGCTGAAGATGAAGGCGCGGGCACGAGATCCTCAAGTCAAGACGGCTACATCCACATAAGAATCCAGCAACGGAACGGACGCAAAACTTTGACTACTGTTCAGGGCATTAACACTGAATTTGACCTGAAGAAAATTGTGAAAGTGGCCAAGAAGGTAATGATGAGCAATCGTTATAATTAATAGCAATAATTAATAATAATAATGATGTTGACATAACATTGACTCAATTTATATCAGAAGGCGAAATCCGTTATTTGTCCATTAAGATGGCCTGACAGAACTGGCTTGAGAAAGGTTAGATGTGTTTTGAAAGTAAATGACTTAAAAGTCGCTTTCAATGTTCCTCAACACCTTTTGGGTACATGTATTTGTATTTTGGAAGATTAATGTTGTTGCCCATGTGAATATGTTGTCATCGTAATGAGTAGCATTCTTGTCAATAGCAGTCCAGCCGTCTGCATTTAAAGACATTGGACTTGCGTAATCGTGCTATGGGTTGGCAAACTTCCAGATAATCTGAATCGATGCTGGAAACTTTCCATCGCGTTTGCGGTAATACTATGACGGGAGGCCGTAGTAATGCGTTGTTGGGCTGTTGTGTCGCAGGGTAATACGTTGACGGGAGGCCGTAGTAATGCGTTGTTGGGCTGTTGTGTCGCAGGGTAATACTATGACGGGAGGCCGTAGTAATGCGTTGTTGGGCTGTTGTGTCGCAGGGTAATACGTTGACGGGAGGCCGTAGTAATGCGTTGTTGGGCTGTTGTGTCGCAGGGTAATACGTTGACGGGAGGCCGTAGTAATGCGTTGTTGGGCTGTTGTGTCGCAGGGTAATACGTTGACGGGAGGCCGTAGTAATGCGTTGTTGGGCTGTTGTGTCGCAGGGTAATACGTTGACGGGAGGCCGTAGTAATGCGTTGTTGGGCTGTTGTGTCGCAGGGTAATACGTTGACGGGAGGCCGTAGTAATGCGTTGTTGGGCTGTTGTGTCGCAGGGTAATACTATGACGGGAGGCCGTAGTAATGCGTTGTTGGGCTGTTGTGTCGCAGGGTAATACGTTGACGGGAGGCCGTAGTAATGCGTTGTTGGGCTGTTGTGTCGCAGGGTAATACGTTGACGGGAGGCCGTAGTAATGCGTTGTTGGGCTGTTGTGTCGCAGGGTAATACGTTGACGGGAGGCCGTAGTAATGCGTTGTTGGGCTGTTGTGTCGCAGGGTAATACGTTGACGGGAGGCCGTAGTAATGCGTTGTTGGGCTGTTGTGTCGCAGGGTAATACGTTGACGGGAGGCCGTAGTAATGCGTTGTTGGGCTGTTGTGTCGCAGGGTTATACGTTGACGGGAGGCCGTAGTAATGCGTTGTTGGGCTGTTGTGTCGCAGGGTAATACGTTGACGGGAGGCCGTAGTAATGCGTTGTTGGGATGTTGTGTCGCAGGGTAATACGTTGACGGGAGGCCGTAGTAATGCGTTGTTAGGCTGTTGTGTCGCAGGGTAATACGTTGACGGGAGGCCGTAGTAATGCGTTGTTGGGCTGTTGTGTCGCAGGGTAATACGTTGACGGGAGGCCGTAGTAATGAGTTGTTGGGCTGTTGTGTCGCAGGGTAATACGTTGACGGGAGGCCGTAGTAATGCGTTGTTGGGCTGTTGTGTCGCAGGAGTTTGCCTGTAACGGGACGGTCGTGGATCATCCGGAGTATGGCGAGGTGATCCAGCTGCAGGGAGACCAGCGACAACACATCAGCAGCTTCCTGAAGAATGTGGGACTCGCCCGCGAAGAGCAAATCAAGGTAGGCTGACCGCTGGGCTATGGCCTCTCATCAAGGTAGGCTGACCGCTGGGCTATGGCCTCTCATCAAGGTAGGCTGACCGCTGGGCTATGGCCTCTCATCAAGGTAGGCTGACCGCTGGGCTATGGCCTCTCATCAAGGTAGGCTGACCGCTGGGCTATGGCCTCTCATCAAGGTAGGCTGACCGCTGGGCTATGGCCTCTCATCAAGGTAGGCTGACCGCTGGGCTATGGCCTCGCATCAAAGTAGGCTGACCGCTGGGCTATGGCCTCTCATCAAGGTAGGCTGACCGCTGGGCTATGGCCTCTCATCAAGGTAGGCTGACCGCTGGGCTATGGCCTCTCATCAAGGTAGGCTGACCGCTGGGCTATGGCTTCTCATTTTGCTTGATCAGACAGATTGGTTATATAGTCAGGACGCTTTAACCACTTTTGGGCATATCGCGTCAATGGGAGAATGAAGGGAGAGTGGAGCCATACCCCGGGGGTTACCCCCTACTATTTGCGAAGGACATGAAATCTTTATCCTGCGACTACACAGATCTGGCCACAGCGGGGCTAGAACCACCGATCCACGTGTCGTCAGGCTCTCAGGTGACCAGAGCACTCAATGCGAGCGCTCTAGCCCACTGAGCTACCGGGCCGTTCCCTGGATCACACAGACACGGGAGACATGTTGACAGTTCCATAAAGGAGCTGCCGGCCTCCAAATACAATAAACGTACAAGTGGCGCCACGTAGTGGGTTACCTAAGGGTGGCGCCATCTCGCGGATGTCTGCATAGTGATGTGCAGTTGCAGTAATATCGTTACAGCCGCGTCACTGTTTTAAAGACAGGGGTTGATGTCTATTGCTCTTTTATGGGATTTGCGCAACATATAGTTCCAAGGCCGAGCTTTCAAAGCTGTAGTAAAGCGCCGACATAGCGCATCGACTCCGCTGGCTACTACGGAAGATGTCATAGACACCATCTGCAGGCTGTTGCCATAACCCAAAAACCACACTTATATTTTAGAATGCGCCAGTTTAGCCCGCTATTTTTCAAACCCAGCTTAATGGTTAGAGGGTGTGTGTGGTCACCCAATGAACGGGAATAGAAATACCATTGATGATGGCGTTAGATCTAGCAGGAATTTAGTTTCCAATTTATATATTTACATATATGTAGTGTGATCATTTATATTATCCAAGATTGTGCACTAAAGGCAAAGTTATAGAGAATGTCAAAATGTCATATGTTCTTTATTTGTGTAGTTATTAGTATACTTACTGGTATACTTCTGTTGATAAATAGTGAAATCTTGCTGATGTTTTTTACAGCATACAGCTTGATACAGTACACCATTGTCTAATGTTGCTGATGTTTTACAGCATACAGCTCGATACAGTACACCCTTGTCTAATGTTGCTGATGTTTTATACAGCATACAGCTCGATACAGTACACCATTGTCTAATGTTGCTGATGTTTTGTACAGCATACAGCTTGATACAGTTGCCGAGTGTCTAATGTTTGCCCATTGCTCGGTTACTTTCCAGGTGCACGGCTTTTAGGTGCGATGTGAGCGCCGCGGCTGCGTCTCTCTCCAGACTCAGGATGCTATCTCATTGGCTGACGACCGAGCATGCGCATTACCACAACCGCCACGCAGATGCCTAAGTCGCCCGACGGCTAATCCTGTACATACAGCACGTCCGCCCTGCCAGCGAGGAGGACCCCCCCCCCCACCCTCCTACGGACATACCATGTCCGTTCGCGGCCAGGCCTACGCCACGTGGACTTAAAGAGCTTTGTATATATATATATAGCCATCGCGAAACTTTGATAATTTGAACTCGTGAATGAATTTTCATATACTTTAACTTCTCTCTCAGGCTCCTTACTAGTTTACAATGAGTGTCCCTTTGTATCTCTTTAAGTTGACATTATATTTCTTTAGTCAGTCCGTTTATTGTTTCGGGTAGCGGGGCTTGTGTTTTCGGACCCTTCCAAACCACTGCTGTGCTGTCAGTGCCTGCCAAGCCTTGTTAGCCTCTATTACCCCCCCCCCCCACCCCCCACTACTCTCCCGCGACCATGGTTTTACAAGATTGTCTGCACTTGTGTGGCCTGGCCGCATTTATTAATCATAAATTTGAAAAATAAATACACAATTTTTAGATAAATTTTTTCGTGTATTCGTTGTTCATACGTGATTTTGTTTATCTGACTTTATATATTTGC
The DNA here is from genome assembly GCA_964019135.1 of Arenicola marina. Taxonomy (NCBI): domain Eukaryota; kingdom Metazoa; phylum Annelida; class Polychaeta; family Arenicolidae; genus Arenicola; species Arenicola marina. The sequence goes on along the minus strand of OZ025265.1, from coordinate 1,163,937 downwards.
AGACATTTTTCAGTTTCTAAATGTATTTAGTGAAAAAAGGGCGAGCTTTTCTGTAATTTGCAGACCATTACACAGTGTATGACGTGGTAATAGGGAATAAAAGCGAAAAAAAAATCTGGGGAATTCTTGGCATAATTTCGCCACGCGGTTGTCATATATTGATGAGCCAATAAGATAGCCCCAAACGTTCACAAGTAACGACCAACACAATCATTTCATTCAATTGTAATATCTTTATATACCCAAAACATGCACTTAAATAGGGTCTACATAATAAATACTATCGCCAGTTACATATGATACAAAGTGTACACAAATATACAAGGGGCTTTAAGAATTCGTCACGGACTTATAACTGGAAAGCTCCTATGATTCTCGATAACCTCTCGTTGATTACATATCCAAACTCCCCATAATACTTGTTCGGTCATTTATTGCATTCGAATTCCACCTCCGGGTCTTGCCCTGATCCGGGCTACTTCGCTGTGTTGTCGGTATCTACATCCTGTACATATTATATAGCGATACAGCTCAGTCAAAAATGACCTTCTCAGACTTGTTTAGCGCCATGATGTTTTTCATATTTCATATTATCTGTTTGTCTGCGAACGTTTGTAGCAGTGACGTCATGAGAATAGGCCAAAGTCCGCAGCGCAAGTACTTATAGCGTGAGCACATGCTTGTACAAGTGTTTATCACACCTCGTAAAAACCTTCATAACTGAAAATGACCGGTGTTTGACGAGTGCGCAGATATGCTGGGGCGCTATTCATAAGCCTCACAGGCTACACCAATAGTCTTAGCGCCAAGTCCAACATTTGTCGAGCGATTGTCGGGTCCAAAATATACCAATAATCAACCAGGAGGTGGATTTTCTGAATAAGAAAAGACACTTTTCGTGCGTACGCTACGTGTGGTTTATGAAATTCCGCCCCAGGCGCGGTATTCTCTACATGTGAACCCCAAAATGACCTTCACTAAATCCAACATTGCGCATCATCCGTTCCATAAAACCTAAAGTACGCACTCTGCTCGTTATAGTGGCGATGAACTGGATCTGTCCCCGCCCAAACCACGCCTTTCCGCGGCGACTGATGCTTCATCTGATGGGATTTCCTCCTATTCCCAATCACTAAAGCCCGCCCAGACAACCTATCGGGTCTAAATCTCTCGACCCCACAGTTGCCGTGGTGTCGAATTTAACTCCTCCTTTTATCTTTTAACAAGGATAACGCTACAAGCGCAAGGCTGTAGTTAAGGCTGCAATATGCAGAGCTGTATGTACAAAGAAAACTAAAAAAAATGGGTTTGGTGACAGACCAATTATGTTCCAGTCCTGTGACTAAGGTGTCTAATATTACTCACGCACGTTTTGGGGGAAGGTTTCCCAGTAAGATATGCGGTGAGGGCATACCAAGTGTGTCGTCACCGTGGTGCTTTATTTAGTCATAACACAAACCAATTCACTCGTACACACTGATTATACCGCGGCAAATGCAATTCATGTACAGCTGCAGTGAAATACGTCTTTCGGTACAAAAAGTATAAAGCTATTAAACGTAAGTCGTAACGTTATTACAATAAGAAGATTACGAAGACTTCTTGCGCATAAAAGTGGCTGGCGATTCCAGAGTTCCAGAGTCGGCCCGTATTTACAAGGAAGTGAAGACGGTGGTAGCTATGGCGTCTTCATGGGGGTCAGCACGTGCGCGTCAGTCTGCAAAGAACCCGATGAAACATGTTGAATTAAATGTATATAATATAACATAGAAACCTCGTCTCTCTGTCATCTAAGCTGGTGAAAAAACTGCCAAGTTTCAGACGATTTTTTGGTTTGTCCAATCGTTAAAATAAGTTCGCGCTATTTATTAATCATAAAGGCAGAACATCCAGGGTCACCACAGGGATCGACCTCATTCGATTAGATTCCTTGTCAATTTTCACGTATGAAGGATAATTCTGATGACTACATTTGACGTGGGGCAGACGGACTATATATAGAGTAAACTGAACGCCCCTTTGGCGGGATATTGGCGCCACTTTGGCTTTGTACCTGATGTTAATTGGCTGCAGCTGATTGGGTTCAGAAAAAATATATATGACGAAGAACCCTGGCTTAATTTTAATTTAATTTAATTTATTTATCATAAAGGTAGAACATTTACGGTCACCACAGTGATTGATTTCCTGGCAGACGGCGTTCCTCTAACGCTATATATGTAATGAACAAGCGACCTCTGCCGGGAAAATGCGCGGTGATGCCACACCCCACTGCCAACAGAGAGAACTCGTTACTTAGATAAATAGCGTTGGAAGAACGCCCTTTGCCGGGAGATCGGCCACACCCATGCGGTCGCTACAGTTCGTAATTTATTCGCCAGATGGCGCTAGGGTCTGTGACGTACGAGGTGTTTCCTCCGTGCGATGAAATCTGTCAGCTTGGCGGTAGCGATGGGCTTGATGTGGGCGGGGGTGGCGCGGGGGGTGCTGGCTCGCTTCACCCACGGGTGTTCCATGCACTCCTGACAGCTGGGTCGGGCCCTAGCAACACAAGAGGCGTCGTCAAGGTCAACTAAACATCTACAGATACGGAATTTAAGACTTCTAAATGCAACATCCTTTCCTATCCATTATCGATCGTATATATGTAAATATATTATACTTATATATCCATTTACATACATATATTTACACTTAATTATAGGTCCATAAAACATATTTATACTTACAGATCCATATAGATCTTTATCTTCGTAGATATTTATATGCATACAATTTTGTCGATCACTATGTCTCTCCATAGGTTTTAGACCAACATAGTTATGCGTAAGTATATAAGTTTACAAAGGAATATGTAATGGATATGCCTACATTTACACGTGTGAATGATCATTGAATCAATAGAGACCACCATTACCATGCATACTTTCATATCTAACTAAATCGTATTTAAGTTCTAAAGCCAACTGAGAGACATAGTGATCGATCCACCTCGAAAACAGAAAGAAAACTAAGTCTTACCACCATATGTAATCACAAAGAAGTGATACACGGTCGGGTCGGCGTGCGGTTTGTGCCCACACATTGAATGTTTCCCCTTTCACAAGTTCTGTTTGTGCCCACACATTAAATGTTTCCTCTTTCACAAGTTCTGCTTGTGCCCACACATTAAATGTTTCCCCTTTCACAAGTTCTGTTTGTGCCCACACATTAAATGTTTCCCCTTTCACAAGTTCTGTTTGTGCCCACACATTAAATGTTTCCCCTTTCACAAGTTCTGTTTGTGCCCACACATTAAATGTTTCCCCTTTCACAAGTTCTGTTTGTGCCCACACATTAAATGTTTCCCCTTTCACAACTTCTGTTTGTGCCCACACATTAAATGTTTCCCCTTTCACAAGTTCTGTTTGTGCCCACACATTAAAGGTTTCCAAGTTCGCAATTAACTGATTGGAAAACCGCCAGGAAACAGGATTAATGTGACGGACCTCTTGTCCAAGACGAGCAGGGACGAGATGAACTCCTTGGCGTCCGGCGAGATCCCGGCGAAGTAGGCGTCCGGATAGCAGAAGTCCCGTCTCAGGATGTTGGCGCACGTCTCCTCCGGACTCTCGTCCAGGAAGGGGGAGACCCCGCTGAGCAGAACGTACACCAGGACTCCCACGCTCCTGACGGAAGCAAGTATAAAACACACAGGGAATCATCAAGCTGGTCACGGTGTTTTAGTCCACTTTTGTGCTAAATCGGGCCGCGGAAACTCCGGGACAATGAAATGGAGTTGAACGGCGTACACTTGCCCCAAATGCATGTGCCAGGGTTCGAACCAACGACTTGTTGATCTGCAGCTCAGCCTTAATCCAGAAATATAACTGCATACCACAACTACAGATTATTCATTATCAGTATTACTGTATTCGTAACAAATACATACAAATACATTGAAAATGTACACCTAGTAAATCACGGATGAAATGTATTACAAATATTACATATAGATCGTCTTCAGCATATCGGCGTCTAATATGTGTCTAATATGTTTATTTATTTTGCGTCTAATTGGACCTAACATTTACAATATGAATACATATGAATGTAGAAACAGCTTTAATAATGACAGGGCTCAGGACTACACGCCATTTATATACTTATTGAAGGTGAAGGTGAGGGTTGTGTCGGAGGGGGTGGGGGTCTGATCAAGCACGTGAAATAAAATGAATGTTTTAGGCCACTTTCGTGCCCACAAGGGCTATATACACTAAGCGTGAGTCGCTCACCAGATGTCGCTGCTGAGGCAGACCGGGGATCCAGACACGAGCTCCGGAGCCGCGAACTCCGGACTGCCGACCAGAGAGTGAATGTAGTAGTCATTGGTGATGGAGCGGGCGTCCCCCAGGTCGATCACCTTGACGACCGGGGAGCCCCCGGACAGGTCGACCATCACGTTCTCCGGCTGTCGATGGGGAGGGGGGAGCGAGAGGGTTTAGGTACTTTGGAGTCTGTGTGAAGTATAACTTATGACCATTTAATTAAGGGATTCTCTTCCATTTTCCAGTTACGTTAATTTCTGATGTTTTGCCATTTCCCGTTTGTCCCAATTTCCCAGGGTTTTCCATTTCCCAGTTATCCCAATTTCCGTGTTGTTCTCATATATATTCAGTCGCTTCCGTTTCCGATAGATTCCCAGTTGTTATCTTTCCGCATAATTCCTGATGTTTCCCCAATTTTCCGTTCGTAAAATGATTACTTGACAGTTAACTCACCTACAATTAACGGACCAATATAACCATCGACAACACCCCGTTCCCCTGGTGAAAGTATCTGTCACACCACCCCCTACCCCCTCCCGACTCCCGTGGCCGTATCTCGGAAACCCGGCGTGACCCTGACCTTGATATCCAGATGCGCCACGCGACAGTTGTGCAGGAACCGCAGGATGTCGAGGAGTTGGTGGACGTACAGTGCCGCCTGGATCTCGTCAAACTGGGATCGGCGACAGATGTACTCGAACAGGTGGCCGTTCGGTAGCCTAGGGCGGGGACAAGCACCAATGATCAATCCTGTCTGTTATAAATCTGATATGACATCATATTCAATCTAACCCTTAATTTAGATGTCACAATTGACACGTTACTTTCACCTTGGACCGACGGCGGTCGTTGGGTATAGTTCCCATAATGCGCTCGCTATACATTAGGCGATTTCGTGGGTTTTCATACGGACAATATACCGCCATATAAAGAGGATGATTAAGCATGATTAATAATTCCAATCTCCCTTAAATATTCCTATAAATATTGTTGCTTTGATGTTAGAGACGTGCACATTAATTATATCGTATATATTATATAGTAGGGTATAATTGACAGCACTTAACTTACAATGTTAATTTACACCTTTTTACAAGTTATTATTAATATAATATAATATAATATAATATCAATATAATATAATCTAATAGCATATAATATGATATAATATGATATAATATAATACAAAAATAATATATGTTATATAATGTAATGTACATGTAATATCATATAATGAGCTATAAGTCACTAGAGAGCCCGACTTACAGCTCCATGACGATGACGTAGTGGGAGACAGTGCGGTAGAGGTCCAGAGCCCGGACAATGCCCGGATGTTGCAGCTCGCGCATCATGTTAAACTCCATGGTAACCGTCTCTCGTGGCGCCACCTTGTGGCCAATACACTTGGCGGCTACTTCCTGACCGGAAGTGGCGTGGACATACTTCTTGATAATGGCGTAGCGCCCTCTGGCGAGCTCGGGACACTCGTGGTATTCACTCTCCAGCGATGTCTTCCAGAGGGCGCTGTGAGTCTCGTCTTCTTTGTGCCCTAATGTCCATATTAAATAAACGATAGTTTTAACCACGTTAAAGCGTCTCATACAATAGTTAACGACATGTATCATAAATTACAAATAGCATTTTTTAGGAATTTACTGGATATACTCTCTGAATCTGTTAAGAAATGTAGGTTGTATCAAAATTAATCAAAATTAAACAGCGATGCCTGAATTTCGAGGATGCAGTCCAGAATAAAATAACGTTCCCACACTACAAAAACAACAGAGTCACATTTATTAATTACATTAAAGAATATAACCAATGTAAACCGAGTATGACGACAAAGCTATATCTTCAATTCACAGAGGTTTTCGGTTTATTGAAGTTTCACAACCCGGTAATAACAGATCATCAAAACGAGAAATGTTACGACCCTGACACAACCTTGATCTCCACTGACCTTGACTTGAAACGGACACTTGTTCCGTGGCTGGACTCGTCAGCCGCTTGCCAGATGGCAGCACTGTCGACACCCGGAACTGGTACACAATGCCTGGTCTGAGACCTTTGATCACATGACTGGACTCGGGAACCTCCGAGGCAATGGTTTCCCACTCCGAGGATCCTGAAGGTCAAGCGGGGGGAGCGATGTGACCTTCACGTGTAATGTCATAGAGTGCAACCATCGCTTTACACTGGTTGCTCTAGGCTGAACTGTCTGAGGTCACATATATAGAGAGATCTACCAAATCATCACGTCGTAAAGGGCAATTTCTGCACAGTTTGACATATGCCAGCTCGCAGGTCAGTTATGAAGGAATTGGGGGCATATATTCCTCATATAATTTCCGTAAGAATATTCCCGTATAAGGGCATATATGTGACCTACATTTTCATTATCCAAAGACAAACCAAGAAATTACCGAGGCATATATATAGAACATTTCCCCTTAACCAATAAAAAATGGCTGGTTATCCGACCTAGATATCAAACTTTTATATCGGCCATTTTGCTTGCGCGTTACATACAAGTCTCCCGTGGGTCGATAGGAAACAACTGATAACCCAGAAAAAGGTGCACAGACAGTTTTTGGGTTACTATCGCGGTCTGTTGATACCTTGCTCCAACATGTCAACCGAGTAATCCTTTACGGTGTCGCCCCCTGGCGTCTCGACTGGTAACCACTCGAGGTGTACCATGGACCCAGATCGCTCCCTGATCACCGGCTGAATGATACAGGAGGCACTTTCCCCTAAAGGGTTAAAACAGTCCATCATATACAAGATCACCGGTTGAATGATACAGGAGGCACTCTCCCCTAAAGGGTTAAAACAGTCCATCATATACAAGATCACCGGCTGAATGATACAGGAGACACTCTCCCCTAAAGGGTTAAAACAGTCCATCATATACAAGATCACCGGCTGAATGATACAGGAGGCACTCTCCCCTAAAGGGTTAAAACAGTCCATCATATACAAGATCACTGGCTGAATGATACAGGAGGCACTCTCCCCTAAAGGGTTAAAACAGTCCCATCATATACAAGATCACCGGCTGAATGATACAGGAGGCACTCTCCCCTAAAGGGTTAAAACAGTCCATCATATACAAGTTCACCGGTTGAATGGTACAGGAGGCACTCTCCCCTAAAGGGTTAAAACAGTCCATCATATACAAGATCACCGGCTGAATGATACAGGAGGCACTCTCCCCTAAATGGTTAAAACAGTCCATCATATACAAGATCACCGGCTGAATGATACAGGAGGCACTCTCCCCTAAAGGGTTAAAACAGTCCATCATATACAAGATCACCGGCTGAATGATACAGGAGGCACTCTCCCCTAAAGGGTTAAAACAGTCCATTATATACAAGATCACCGGCTGAATGATACAGGAGGCACTCTCCCCTAAATGGTTAAAACAGTCCATCATATACAAGATCACCGGCTGAATGATACAGGAGGCACTCTCCCCTAAAGGGTTAAAACAGTCCATCATATACAAGATCACCGGCTGAATGATACAGGAGGCACTCTCCCCTAAAGGGTTAAAACAGTCCATTATATACAAGATCACTGGCTGAATGATACAGGAGGCACTCTCCCCTAAAGGGTTAAAACAGTCCATCATATACAAGTTCACCGGTTGAATGATACAGGAGGCACTCTCCCCTAAAGGGTTAAAACAGTCCATCATATACAAGATCACCGGCTGAATGATACAGGAGGCACTCTCCCCTAAAGGGTTAAAACAGTCCATCATATACAAGATCACCGGCTGAATGATACAGGAGGCACTCTCCCCTAAAGGGTTAAAACAGTCCATCATATACAAGATCACCGGCTGAATGATACAGGAGACACTCTCCCCTAAAGGGTTAAAACAGTCCATCATATACAAGATCACCGGCTGAATGATACAGGAGGCTCTCTCCCCTAAAGGGTTAAAACAGTCCATCATATACAAGATCACCGGCTGAATGATACAGGAGGCACTCTCCCCTAAAGGGTTAAAACAGTCCATCATATACAAGATCACCGGCTGAATGATACAGGAGGCACTCTCCCCTAAAAGGTTAAAACAGTCCATCATATACAAGATCACCGGCTGAATGATACAGGAGGCACTCTCCCCTAAAGGGTTAAACAGTCCATTATATACAAGATCACCGGCTGAATGATACAGGAGGCACTCTCCCCTAAAGGGTTAAAACAGTCCATCATATACAAGATCACCGGCTGAATGATACAGGAGGCACTCTCCCCTAAAGGGTTAAAACAGTCCATCATATACAAGATCACCGGCTGAATGATACAGGAGGCACTCTCCCCTAAAGGGTTAAAACAGTCCATTATATACAAGATCACCGGCTGAATGATACAGGAGGCACTCTCCCCTAAATGGTTAAAACAGTCCATCATATACAAGATCACCGGCTGAATGATACAGGAGGCACTCTCCCCTAAAGGGTTAAAACAGTCCATCATATACAAGATCACCGGCTGAATGATACAGGAGGCACTCTCCCCTAAAGGGTTAAAACAGTCCATTATATACAAGATCACTGGCTGAATGATACAGGAGGCACTCTCCCCTAAAGGGTTAAAACAGTCCATCATATACAAGATCACCGGCTGAATGATACAGGAGGCACTCTCCCCTAAAGGGTTAAAACAGTCCATCATATACAAGATCACCGGCTGAATGATACAGGAGGCACTCTCCCCTAAAGGGTTAAAACAGTCCATCATATACAAGATCACCGGCTGAATGATACAGGAGGCACTCTCCCCTAAAGGGTTAAAACAGTCCATCATATACAAGATCACCGGCTGAATGATACAGGAGGCACTCTCCCCTAAAGGGTTAAAACAGTCCATCATATACAAGATCACCGGCTGAATGATACAGGAGACACTCTCCCCTAAAGGGTTAAAACAGTCCATCATATACAAGATCACCGGCTGAATGATACAGGAGGCTCTCTCCCCTAAAGGGTTAAAACAGTCCATCATATACAAGATCACCGGCTGAATGATACAGGAGGCACTCTCCCCTAAAGGGTTAAAACAGTCCATTATATACAAGATCACCGGCTGAATGATACAGGAGGCACTCTCCCCTAAAGGGTTAAAACAGTCCATCATATACAAGATCACCGGCTGAATGATACAGGAGGCACACTCCCCTAAAAGGTTAAAACAGTCCATCATATACAAGATCACCGGCTGAATGATACAGGAGGCACTCTCCCCTAAAGGGTTAAACAGTCCATTATATACAAGATCACCGGCTGAATGATACAGGAGGCACTCTCCCCTAAAGGGTTAAAACAGTCCATCATATACAAGATCACCGGCTGAATGATACAGGAGGCACTCTCCCCTAAAGGGTTAAAACAGTCCATCATATACAAGATCACCGGCTGAATGATACAGGAGGCATTCTCCCCTAAAGGGTTAAAACAGTCTACGATAAACAAAAAACTGACGTGAAGGGTTAAACCGTTGGTTACATGATGCATTCTCAAATGAGTGTCGAAACAGCGTGTACAATGTTGAAACTGTGTACAATGTTGAAACTGTGTACAATGTTAAAATAGTGTGTACAATGTTTAAACAGTGTGTACAATGTTTAAACAGTGTGCACAATGTTGAAATAACATATACAATGTTGAAACAGTGTAAACAATGTTGCAACAGTGTGTACAATGTTGAAATAATGTATACAAATTTGAAACAGTGTAAACAATGTTGAAACAGTGTAAACAATGTTTAAACAGTGTATACAATGTTTAAACAGCTTGTACAATGTTTAAACAGCGTGTACAATGTTGTATACAAAGTTGAAACAACGCATACGACGTTAAAATAGTATATACAATGGTGACACAGTGCATACGACGGTGAAATATTGTATACAATGTTGAAACATACAATATAATACAAGAGCATTTTATATCGAAATAAACTAATTTGGATTAAAAAGTTTTAATATAACACGAATATCTCTAGCGCGATCATTGTTCGCTATGGTGCAATGAGGTGTGATCGAAAGCTTCATTTCGGTGCCGCGTTGCGTAGAAGCCACAATTTGAGGCCAAACGACTTCAATTCTTTCTTACTATTTATTTAACTAAGTTCACCAGCTACTCACCAATGATGGTGAGCTGAGCACTGGTCGTCACGTGACCGGCGCTATTGGTGGCGGTACACGTGTACTCGCCAGCGTGGTACATCTTCACGTGACTCATCTGTAACAACAGCAACAATAATTACATAAATGGCAATAATGATAGCAAAAATCAATGGCAATAAATAGCCATAGTCAACATATAAAAACAGCAATATAACATATACAAATAGCAATATAACATATACAAATAGCAATATAACATAGACAAATAGCAATATAACATAGACAAATAGCAATATAACATAGACAAATAGCAATATAACATAGACAAATAGCAATATAACATATACCAATAGCAATAACATTAAACTTTGATCTGTCGAGGCACCAGGTAAAAGCGGTACTTCATCATATATACCAGTACACATTCTACGACTCGTAGATACCTTGAGATATATGAATGATGAAGAGAATAATGAGGACCTGTAGGTGTGTAAGGAATGTATGTACATGAAGAAGAGTAAGTCCGGTAAATGGGTAAACCGCGACCGTGTGATACACTGCATTGCATTATATCTCACATCTGCACCCGTATGTTGTGCTACAGGTCAGCGTCATGCGTCCAAAGTACATGTGGACAAAGCAACAGTATGGAAAACGCGACCCATCAAGTAAGAGTGTTGGCCGCAGAATTCAGTTCATTAACTGTATTTTGCAATGCGTTTACATAGTTTATGCACAACTATTGCATGAACAGCTACATAAGTGGTTGTATTTATTATAATGTATCTATAGTAACAATTATAGTTGCAAGACCGGCACTAAATGGCTACAAAGGCAGCCATTGGCTACCGGCCGCGCGGGCCTCACTTTCACTGACCAATAGGATGGAGGTTCCGTCCTCGCGGTATGAGAGCTTGGTGTGGGGGGCGGGGGCCAGGGGGGTGCGTCCGGGTCCGGTCCAGACGATGGCCGGACGCGGGCGGCCGCACACCTTGCACGTCAGGATCACCGTGCCCCCCTGCTGGGCGGCCGTGTCCGACAGGTGCTCTGAGAAGGACGGTGCCATCTCAAAGACGAACTCGGCCGATCCAGAATGCTAGGAAGACGGAAGGATTATGGAGAATTAGAAAGAAACATCATATGATCCAGAATGCTGGGAAGACAGAAGGATTATGCAGGATTAGGCAGCAACATCATATGATCCAGAATGCTGGGAAGACGGAAGGATTATGCAGGATTGGGAAGCAACATCATATGATCCAGAATACTGGGAAGACGGAAGGATAAGGCAGGATTAGAAAGAAACAACATATGATCCAGAATGCTGGGAAGACAGAAGGATTATGCAGGATTAGGAAGCAACATCATATGATCCAGAATGCTGGGAAGACGGAAGGATTATGCAGGATTAGGAAGCAACATCATATGATCCAGAATGCTGGGAAGACAGAAGGATAAGGCAGGATTAGGAAGAAACATCATATGATCCAGAATGCTGGGAAGACGGAAGGATTATGAAGAATTTGAAAGAAACATCATGTGATCCAGAACGCTGGGAAGACAGAAGGATTATGCAGGAGTAGGCAGCAACATCATATGATCCAGAATACTGGGAAGACGGAAGGATTATGCAGGATTGGGAAGCAACATCATATGATCCAGAATGCTGGGAAGACGAAAGGATAAGGCAGGATTAGGAAGAAACATCATATGATGCAGAATGCTGGGAAGACGAAAGGGTTATGCAGGATTAGGAAGAAACATCGTAGTCAGTGATGGCGGTGATGGGTGATGGTAAGATGGTAAATCATATTATTGCAATTATATGCAATTTGTTTAAAATTATAATATCTTAAAATTACCATTATACAGATATCCAGGACTTGTTGAGAGGTACGCCGAAAAACAAGTGGTACCAAAAAGATGCCTTCACGAGCAAAACGCTACAACAGAACCGGTATGTGTGCATACGAAATCTATAACTAAGGATATATATATATATGCGACATATTTTCTTTGCATATCTTACCTTGTAGATTCGATCCTTGCGTCCTCCTCGATCCAGAGACGTTGTGGATGAGCGGGTTTTTTCTCCGGATTTTTTCTTCCGGTCGGCGGTCCCGAAACTCGGCTTCCGGAACTTGAGGTGCCAGGAGCGCCTGTGAGTAAGGTATTGGAACCAGTCACCTCCGTAATTTGTCAGCTTAATCGATATTTTTTATAAAACCACATGATATATTGTAATTATCCTTATAACCAAGAAGTCGGCTTTTCAGCCAGTCAACCTAAAGTATGAGCCGGAATTCACAGATTTTTTAGGTTGGGTTGTGGTCTATGAATCTCAATAACATTTGTTTGCTTTCCATATTTCTTAAAGGTGATAAAGGATTGCGGCATAATTTATGGTTTGGTCGCTAGTCACAGTGATATCACTTACTTGGTCAAGACCTCCTCAGCTTTGTGTGATTCACCAATCACGTGGCAGGGAATCCAGCCTTCCGCCGCAGGCGTGTTCTCATTGGCTGGGCGATGGACCAATAGGAGGTCGCGCTGGTTGCTATCCAATATTTGTACCATATCTCCTTTGGCAACTGATATTTCATCCTCGCGCACTGCGCTATAGTTTTCCACGACTCGGGCTAGTGGGGTGGGGGTCAGCGGGGTGGGGGGTCCGGACAGTAGACCCAGAGAGATGTCTTCTGGAGCGTCATCCTTACATACATAGAGAGACCAGAACATTGGATTATTTCATACTGTTGTAAAATATTTTAATAAAGAGTTTGAAGAACATTAGCGCTATGCTATTAACGGTTACGATGTTCATTATGGGACAAATTAACGCATCCAGGAAATCAAACTGGGGGATTTATGCCAGTAAAATTAACAGGGAGGAATTGACTATAGGGGAGGGAGTGGAGGTGCGAATCATGCAGTAAGGCAACGATAGATTACTTGCGTTATGAATAATCTGAACAACTGCTGTGTTAGTATAGCTCATGCAGTACTCACGACTACCATTCAATCCAATAATTGGTTTCGTGACCGTGGACACGGAAGATGGCTCCATAGAGATCCAGCGGGGACTCGAACCGCGACCTTCGTAGACCTTTCCATGAATTGGTGTTATATGCCATTTTTGTGCGCACAATGCATGCTTAGCCGGACGGAGAAATCTCCCAGGACAACGACCGCAGAACCTGATCTCACCCATTTATTAATGTTTCTATCAGGTTAGTGCAAGGCGGTGTTGGAGTGGCGCAGCTCACGCATCACTCACGTCTAGCTCTTGACTACAATATTCGATTGTTTTGCAGATTAAAATTTAAACATTACTTTGGGACTAGAAGGTAATGGGTCAAAGTCGTATGGCGTCAATGGGGCAGAGAGGAGCCATGTGGCTGAGGGTATCCCCCGACTCTCTTCGAAGGATGACATGGGATTTTTATCTTGTACGAACGTTCGCCCTGGGGAGCGCGAACCCCCGACCGCCTGCACAGTGGCTCGATCTGACCGGACAGAGCTCACTGGGCGTAGCCGACAGGATGGCAGGCATTAAAAGGCTCTTTTGCTGTATGCTGATCAGATCAGATCAATGTTGGTTGCTTGATAATAAAATAGCTACAAAATATGTTGTTTGGACATTATAGGGTTCGCCGTAGGCTAAGTGCGTCTTAGACCATACTGTATCGTGTGTGCGCGCTGGATAATGTGTGTTGCTTAATTTGTTGTAGGTAGGCCTATATATATGCTTTTATAGCTCGTGTTTAAATATGTGTGCGTCAAAATGCAAAATCCTCATATGGGATGGAGGGGAACCATTACGGAATTTGTTTTTATAGATGGGATTTCTACAATCCTGCTCCTATGTTGTGACGTCATTAACACGTCATCTGGTGACAGTGCATGACGTCACTGAAGTCTACCCGGCGCACTGGTGGCCAACATACGTACATCAGAGCGGGTTAGTCCTACAGTCAAATGCATTGTCTTATTGCACACTATTGTTGTCATGTGTGATGTTGATTTTTACCACAATATCCTCCTGGAAAAAAAAGTTTTCGGCGGCATAATGACGCAATACGCATTATGTAACTACGAGCGTGCATCGTTAACACGTGAACTAACGGGCATTAAGCGGATGACGTCATCGGATCATAATCACTCAAATGACGTCATCAAACAAAGCGGAACGCGTCACTACACTAAATCTTACTACAGATGAAATCACGCATTTAGGTCCTTAGTACTGAGGTCCTTAGTACTTAGGTGCCTATGAATAAGAAGTAAATAATGTGCACCACATGAACGGGGATGTGGTTACGCACACTTTCTTACGATGCTGTTACATCTCGTGTTCTATCACGTCCTCATAATTCGGACGATGAATCTTTTTGCTGTTTACCAACAAGATAGATAATATATTCAGTCATTTTTTGGCGATCAAAAATGTTGATGGTTAAAAAAGTTATAGTTACAGAGACTTGTTGTATGAAAAACTTTAACTATGAATATAAGTGAAGGTACAATTACATTGAATATATATAATGTAATAATCATGTCAAATCTTCTGATGAATTGGTAATTGTGTTGTAAACTATATCAATCTTATCCAGAAGTAGGACGAAACAGTTGAAAAACTGTAGCTCCGGGTTATAAGGCGTCCTTTAGCACAGGGCAGACCTGGAATACGGCCATGGTAAAGAAATGGACAGAAAGACGATAGATGGCATGTAGCAAGGTGTAGCAAAAACGGAAAGAGGATGGATGGCATGTAGCAAGGTGTAGCAATGGAGACAGATAATGGACGGCATGTAACAACGTGTAGCAATGGACAGAAAGATGATGTACGGTATGTAGCAATGGACAGAAAGATGATGGATGGCTTGTAGAAAGGTGTTGCAATGGACCAAAAAGATGATGAATGACATGTAGCAATGGACAGAAAAATGATGGATGGCACGTACCAAGCTGCAGCAATGGACAGACAGATGATGGATGACATGTAGCAATGGACAGAAAAATGATGGATGGCACGTACCAAGCTGCAGCAATGGACAGAAAGATGATGGATGACATGTAGCAATGGACAGAAAGATGATGGATGGCACGTAGCAAGCTGTAGCAATGGACAGAAAGATGATGGATGACATGTAGCAATGGACAGAAAGACGATGGATGGCACGTAGAAAGCTGTAGCAATGGACAGAAAGATGATGGATGACATGTAGCAAGGGACAGAAAGACGATAGATGGCACGTAGCAAGCTGTAGCAATGGATAGAAAGATGATGGATGACATGTAGCAATGGACAGAAAGACGATGGATGGCACGTAGCAAGCTGCAGCAATGGACAGAAAGATGATGGATGACATGTAGCAATGGACAGAAAGACGATGGATGGCACGTAGCAAGCTGTAGCAATGGACAGAAAGATAATGGATGACATGTAGCAATGGACAGAAAGACGATGGATGGCACGTAGCAAGCTGTAGCAATGGACAGAAAAATGATGGATGACATGTAGCAATGGACAGAAAGACGATGGATGGCACGTAGCAAGCTGCAGCAATGGACAGAAAGATGATGGATGACATGTAGCAATGGACAGAAAGACGATGGATGGCACGTAGAAAGCTGTAGCAATGGACAGAAAGATGATGGATGACATGTAGCAAGGGACAGAAAGACGATAGATGGCACGTAGCAAGCTGTAGCAATGGATAGAAAGATGATGGATGACATGTAGCAATGGACAGAAAGACGATGGATGGCACGTAGCAAGCTGCAGCAATGGACAGAAAGATGATGGATGACATGTAGCAATGGACAGAAAGACGATAGATGGCACGTAGCAAGCTGTAGCAATGGACAGAAAGATGATGGATGACATGTAGCAATGGACAGAAAGACGATGGATGGCACGTAGCAAGCTGTAGCAATGGACAGAAAGATGATGGATGACATGTAGCAATGGACAGAAAGACGATGGATGGCACGTACCAAGCTGTAGCAATGGACAGAAAGATGATGGATGACATGTAGCAATGGACAGAAAGATGATGGATGGCACGTAGCAAGCTGCAGCAATGGACAGAAAGATGATGGATGACATGTAGCAATGGACAGAAAGACGATGGATGGCACGTAGAAAGCTGTAGCAATGGACAGAAAGATGATGGATGACATGTAGCAAGGGACAGAAAGACGATAGATGGCACGTAGCAAGCTGTAGCAATGGATAGAAAGATGATGGATGACATGTAGCAATGGACAGAAAGACGATGGATGGCACGTAGCAAGCTGCAGCAATGGACAGAAAGATGATGGATGACATGTAGCAATGGACAGAAAGACGATAGATGGCACGTAGCAAGCTGTAGCAATGGACAGAAAGATGATGGATGACATGTAGCAATGGACAGAAAGACGATGGATGGCACGTAGCAAGCTGTAGCAATGGACAGAAAGATGATGGATGACATGTAGCAATGGACAGAAAGACGATGGATGGCACGTACCAAGCTGTAGCAATGGACAGAAAGATGATGGATGACATGTAGCAATGGACAGAAAGATGATGGATGGCACGTAGCAAGCTGCAGCAATGGACAGAAAGATGATGGATGACATGTAGCAATGGACAGAAAGACGATGGATGGCACGTAGCAAGCTGCAGCAATGGACAGAAAGATGATGGATGACATGTAGCAATGGACAGAAAGACGATGGATGGCACGTAGCAAGCTGCAGCAATGGACAGAAAGATGATGGATGACATGTAGCAATGGACAGAAAGACGATGGATGGCACGTAGCAAGCTGCAGCAATGGACAGAAAGATGATGGATGGCACGTAGCAAGGTGTAGCAATGGAAGAAAGATGATGGATGGCATGTTCGCGGGTTCAGCGGTGGGGGGGGGGGGGGGACGGGCGGGTAGGCTGACCAGGTGTAGTGATACAAGGCGTGCGTCGACATCTAGACCTCAACAACATGTAGCAAGGCAAACAGCAAGGGTTGCATCGTGTAAAAAAAAACCTTGAGAGTTTACAGGAGCACGCTACAGGGGTGTAGGCAAGCAAAGTCATGGAAAGCAGTAGGATAGCAGGCTGTAGCACCGAGAAGGTCGGTTCGTAGCCAGCTGTAACAATGCATACGGTGAGTAGAAGGGGTAGCAGACAGTAGGCTGTAGCAAGTGACCGAGCCGCCTTGGCCTGTGGTCATAGAAATAGAGTGAGGGTTGGGCACGTAGAATACGGTATCATTGAAGGAGACAGTAGACATGTGGTGAGGTAGCAAGCTGTAGCAATAGGCAGAGACGAGATAGGGGTTAGGCAGCAACCCGTAGCAATAGGCAGAGAAAAGGCAGGTAACACTGTAGCAAAAGACAGTGACAGGAGGGGGTTCAGGTAGCAAAATGTAGCAATAGACAGGAGGGAGTTCAGGTAGCAAGCTGTAGCAATAGACAGAGACGAGATAGGGGTCAGGTAGCAACCCGTAGCAATAGGCAGAGAAAAGTCAGGTAACACTGTAGCAAAAGACAGTGACAGGAGGGGGTTCAGGTTGCAAGATGTAGCAATAGAAGATACGAGATAGGGGTCAGGTAGCAACCCGTAGCAATAGGCAGAGAAAAGGCAGGTAACACTGTAGCAAAAGACAGTGACAGGAGGGGGTTCAGGTTGCAAGATGTAGCAATAGAAGATACGAGAGAGGGGTCAGGTAGCAACCCGTAGCAATAGGCAGAGAAAAGTCAGGTAACACTGTAGCAAAAGACAGTGACAGGAGGGGGTTCAGGTAGCAAGCTGTAGCAATAGAAGATACGAGAGAGGGGTCAGGTAGCAACCCGTAGCAATAGGCAGAGACGAACGAGGGTTCAGGTAGAAATCTGCCGCAATAGACAAAGTCGAGACGGGGTCAGGTAGCAACCCGTAGCAATAGGTAGAGACCAGAGGTCAGGTAGCAAGTTGTAGCAATAGAAGAACGGGAGGAAGGGAACAGGTAGTGAGCTGTAGCAATAGGCAGAGACGAGAGGTCAGGTAGCAAGTTGTAGCAATAGAAGATACGAGAGGGAGGTCAGCTAGCAAGCTGTAGCAATAGGGAGAGACGGGAGGTCAGGTAGCAAGTTGTAGCAATAGAAGATACGAGAGGGAGGTCAGCTAGAAAGCTGTAGCAATAGGTAGAGACTAGAGGTCAGGTAGCAAGCTGTAGCAATAGGAGACGAACGAGGGTTCAGGTAGCAAGCTGTAGCAATAGAAGAACAGGGGAGGAAGGGGACAGGTAGCAATAGGCAGAGACGAGAGGTCGGGTAGCAAGCTGTAGCAATAGAAGAGCAGGGGAGGAAGGGGACAGGTAGCAAGCTGTAGCAATATGCACAGACGAGAGGAGGGTTCAGGTAGCAAGTTGTAGCAATAGAAGAACAGGGGAGGAAGGGGACAGGTAGCAATAGGCAGAGACGAGAGGTCAGGAAGCAAGCTGTAGCAATAGAAGAGCAGGGGAGGAAGGGGACAGGTAGCAAGCTGTAGCAATAGGCACAGACGAGAGGGGGGTTCAGGTAGCAAGTTGTAGCAATAGACGAAAGGGTATGGAGAGTGAGGGGGGGGGGGGGGTCAGGTAGCAAGCCGTAACTTGGGTCAAAGATCACAGTGATTATCGTTAATGAGGATTTAACCATACAACAATGTCAGTAAAACGCAAACACCACATCGGAAATGTATTTAATTAAGATATATTTATTTCTATACAGACATCACCTTTTGGTATGAAGTACGTACATAGCACTAGGCCCAAGGAAAGGCGAATAAACAACTGATCAGTCCAGTCTGTTGGTTAACAGGGTAAAGGTCATCATAGCGAGGGGTCTCAAGCCTGTGTCCGTACCTACACAACATCGTGCATGGGGCCACAAGCATTCATCGGGGTGGGGGGCAGCTATTGGATTAGTCTACAGTAGAAGACAGCACCACTGTCAATGTTAATACACGTATCTTTGATTGATAGATTGAAACAACTAAAACTAACCATATCGGAGAAATCATTCATATGTCACCATTACCACGTGACTGAAAGCTTATATGTACCGAAATCCTTGCTTTAGGATTCGGGAATATCCAGGTTGAAATTCTAATAATGGCATTCGGAATTCGTGCGTTGGGATTTCGGGTCGTTCTTCCATGTTAGGGCGAACCATTGTTTCAACATAGCTCACGTATGGCTCGCGCCTACCACGCAGTATAATAACATGGAAGATCGACTGGATTTAGACTCCAGAATTATATAATTGCTGAAGGGATTTTAAATAAGCTTCACGCCTTACAGCGTTTCTGGGGCAGACCCTGCTCCTATCATAGTTAAATAATTAATTATATAATCAGAAAGTCATCCACTGGCAAAATAGCGTCACCAGAGCAGCTTTCAACAGCAATAAAATTAAATAGGAAGTTATTATTTAACCAGTGGACTACGTGTAAAACAAGGCTGGTGCCGAGGCCATGAAAGCGCTGACACTGTGGGTACAGTAGGCAGGGAACACACACGAGGTATTGTATGGAAAGCGCTGAACGCACTTTCAGCGGTTTCTTGGCAGCTGTATATTATCTGGGGGTGCTTAGAACTTACGCAGAACCCAACACGAGATTTTTGGAATCAAACGCGTGCACTAACAGGTCCGAACCAGACTTTCGCTGGGTTGGGACTAAAACACAGCGGCGAAACAGATCTATTCACCGGTCCTATCGAGTCAGTTTGATGGATTGCCCTATTATCGCCCAACACGTGGTTCATTCACAGCGAGTGTGAACTTCGTCTGTTACTTATTATTCTTCAAGGTCATAGCAACAAGGTCAGTATCACTGTATGGATACTAGACGATTGACTTACCCAATACACTTAATTCTCCATAACAAAGTATTTCATAGATACGATTTAAATGCTGAAAAAAAAAATGTTTTCCCCCTCGATAGATTTATTTCGTAGAAAACAGCGGGTTAATTGTCTATATCAATGGGTTAATAACCAACAGTTTTAGTTGTTGTCTAACGACCAATACACTCAAGGCGACATGCTGGAGGTCGAGGCAGTCACGTGACGAGTGACGTCACAAGCCGTCACGTGACCTGTCCGCCACGTTGTGAGTTCCGTCCATTCCGGGCGGTGCACGGCAGGAGATGAAACCAGCAGGCAGTGTTAGCGTGGTGTTGGTGGTGGGGGGGGGGGCGTCTGTGGCGGGGGGTGGGAGGGCACAGGAGACAAGGCAGGGGTGGGAGGAGGAGGTCTAGGGTGGTACGTTTGGGCGTGGGTGAGTAGGGGAGACGGTGGTGGTGGTGGTGGTTGTGTATAGTCGCACGTGCCCTCAGCATAGGCCATGCGCTTGGGTAAACGCGCTTCAACAAGTGTGGCTAGTTTTATTATTAAATGTGACGACCCGGCCTATTTAAATGGGATGACCCGATTTATTTAAATGGGATGAACCGATTTATTCGAATGGGATGACCCAGCCTATGTAAATGGGATGACCCGGCCTATTTGAATGTGACGACCCGGCCTATTTAAATGGGATGACCCAGCCTATTTAAATGGGATGACCCGGCCTATTTAAATGGGATGACCCGGCCTAGTTCCGTCAAGCAAAAGAAGAAAGCAAGAATCGAGACCCGTATGCAAGGGACTCGGCAGGTCAAGCAGGTTGTGTCTACGGCTCATTCCAACGCATCACTAAAGTCAACTTGATGGATGTAAATTTCCAATAAAAAGAAGATATGATACATGTGAGGAAATTCACGTGGATTTCCCAATAGACCAGTCATTCTTAGTTGTTTTGCTACGACCAGTTTCTGAACGTCCCCCTTAAGCAGTTCAGTAATTTAAATCCGGCTACAGAGCGAAACATGGCCGACATTGTAAGCGAACCCTCCCCCCACCCCCCACCACCCGCTCTCTTACTGGGACTACAGAGGAACCCATCGACACTGGCGAGGGAATCCTACACCCCCCCACCCCACACCCTAACCACAGCCTTTGAAGTCGACCCCCCCCCCCCACCACTGGAGGCGACTGGTCGCCGGACTGTGAGGCCGGCGCCCTGTATACGGACCTGACACAGACACCTAGACACATTAAAGAGCTGCCGAATTCCAGAGCTCATATACAGAATATCTAAACACTCCTGGCGGGAGTCCATTGAGGTCGTCACGGAGCTGTGAGGACATCTACTGTGATAGGGCAATAACTTTATACAGGGGGGAGGGGTGGACCCCCACTGCTAGCAGGATTTCATGTCTTTCCTTAGTTGGGTTGTTTATTTTTTTGTACATATATAAAAAGTCTGAAGACGGACAAGGAGACGAGGGTACATACAAAACATGTACAAAGGTAAATAACATTGTGAAGCGCGCCCGACGTCAAGTCATTCACCAGCGAACAGGGGTCAGTCACATGGTCATCCACTCATACACACACCCACAGACACGCCTGCCCCGCCCCCCGCCCCACCCAGACATCCACACGCCCCCGCCCCCACCCCCCATACATCCACGCCCTCCCAGCCTCATGCACACAGAGGATAATAGAACATACGTGATACATTGCAAGTTGTGTGTCTCCGTGTGTGGGCTTGATGCAGCTAGCATTAAATGTACACCTTAAAGGAGCCTCAGTCATAAATAACTACATAGCCATATATGTATATCCATATATAGGTCAAACCATATATATTGAAATATATATATATGTCTCCATCAACGTGGCGAGATGCCTTCTCGACAACCCAGGCGGGGCGGGGAGGAGGGGGGGGGGTCCTAGGCGAGGGGCGAAGGGGGCAGGGGGTAGGGTAGTGACGGGGGGGAGGGTGTGTGGGAAGGGAGGTTGTCTCAGGGGTGGGGGTGGGTGGTGAGGGGAGGGGCGGGCAGGTGGGCGGAGGGGTGGAGGGGAGGGGGGTAAATGATGCCTCAACTTACAGGGGAGTCTAGCGAGGCCGCCTTGGTTGCTTGCCGGGAGGTGGCGCCCTGGTCGGCGGCGTGGCTGTCCCCACTCCGCGGGGGGTCGTCCCCTCTTGACGGTGTTGCATAAGAGTCAGTGGAAGAGCCGTCACCAAGGGTCGCTCCTACCACGTGTTGACTTGATTCATGACTAGCGTTACTATGACTACCAGTGGGTTGTTGGGTGGCGTTGGCGGCGGCGTGGGTGGCGGCGGCGGTGGCGGCGGCGGCGGCGGCGGTGCTAGCGGCGGCGGCGGCGGTGTCCGGGGTGGATCCCGTCTCGTGCGCACCCTTCGAAGACTTATGCCGCAGCGTGTGTTTTAACCCGTCGAAAATGTTCCTCTTGGGTTTCGGCGACCCGGAGGACCCCCCCGGGGCCCGCAGTTTGTCCACCTGGGGGGAGGCCCCGTCGGCCCCCGCCCCCGCCGCGCCCCCGTCCGGCGCCCGGTTGACGGCGTGGTCGCCCACGGGCCCGGACTTGCAGCGGGCGTGCTTCAAGGCGTCCTTCTTCTCCTTGCGCCCGAAGCTCAGGGACGGCAGCGTCGACGTCTTCTTCGTGGCGTCAGACTGCGTCTTCCGCAGCATCGAGTTCTTGCCGCCAGGCTGCGTGTTGGAGATCTCTGGCGCCGACCTGTCAAACAGCCACCAACCAGACCTGGCATTATACTCTGGATAATACACCGGACCCCGGTAAATATATAAATACGAGGTAACTATTTACATGTGTAAACGATGTTGGAGACCCCGGAAAATAAATTACGTTGATAACTTTTTTTACAAATATTACATGTGGATTTATACATTGATTAAGTGGCTATACCAGATGAAAGAAAAAATAAAAATCACGGGAGGAATAAATCCTTGGGTACGCGTGTACCGGAAGTCGGAGCGTAGCCCTTTGTGAGCATGCGCGGTTCGATGAATGTAAACTTCCCATAGTGGGTTTAAACATTTCCCTGACCTTGAGGCATAAACAAAAACGTTTCTATGTTTTCAATAAAATGGGGAATCTGGTTGTGCTTCAACACAAATAACTTATATTATGCTCTGTCCACATCTCTCTATATATTTGTAGACGTTATCGATATGGAGAGTGGAGCTGGTACAGAGTGTACAGAGCTGTTTATTGCTCACGGCCCTACAGACCGCATGCCCTACACACGCTTGGTCGCATGCACAAAGTGGGGACTTCAACGACATGACTTTTGCCATTAAACTCATATCATCGGAGGGAAATATTTTCCGACTTCATTATCTATGCTACCGTCCAAAGTGGCCAGTTGCGTAGCTTACAGTTCTTTGGTTAGTTCCTTCTGGTAAGCGATCGGCGACTGCAGAGCTGAAAGATACACACAATAAACGTCAGTGAGATACAGCTTAACAAGGATATACCATAAGTATTGCATTACGACGGCGGGGCTCGAACCACTGATGCACGTGCCGTTACGCTCTCAGGTGGCCAGAGCTACCGGGCCGGCCCCCGCTGGCCACTGGCATTTACCCTTTACTTTAAGGATTAATACTATCGTCACGTCAACTTCATGTCATAAAGAGAACAGAACAGGTATATTATCAACTTCCCCTGTGTATTAACCCTAGGATAGCAACAAGTGGATCAGTGACACTGTGTAACTCTGATAAGCACTGTTACACCACAAACCTTCCAGGACCAAAAGCCAGTTTGCGCTGTTTGGCATCAATGGGGATAAAATATATAAAACAGCTTCTTCCCACGAATAAAAGTGAACGATAATTTTACTAAGACGAAATGAGCAGTTGAAACAAGCCATCGTTGTAGACCAAAAGAATTTTACTAAGACGAAATGAACATTTGAAACAAGCCATCATTGTCGGCCAAGAGATGCGTTCTCCGGTGGTCGTCTGGATCTAAAGCTCGGGCCCCCTACCTCTCAAGAGATGCGTTCTCCGGTGGTCGTCTGGATCTAGAGCTCGGGCCCCCTACCTCTCAAGAGATGCGTTCTCCGGTGGTCGTCTGGATCTAGAGCTCGGGCCCCCTACCTCTCAAGAGATGCGTTCTCCGGTGGTCGTCTGGATCTAAAGCTCGGGCCCCCTACCTCTCAAGAGATGCGTTCTCCGGTGGTCGTCTGGATCTAAAGCTCGGGCCCCCTACCTCTCAAGAGATGCGTTCTCCGGTGGTCGTCTGGATCTAAAGCTCGGGCCCCCTACCTCTCAAGAGATGCGTTCTCCGGTGGTCGTCTGGATCTAGAGCTCGGGCCCCCTACCTCTCAAGAGATGCGTTCTCCGGTGGTCGTCTGGATCTAGAGCTCGGGCCCCCTACCTCTCAAGAGATGCGTTCTCCGGTGGTCGTCTGGATCTAGAGCTCGGGCCCCCTACCTCTCAAGAGATGCGTTCTCCGGTGGTCGTCTGGATCTAAAGCTCGGGCCCCCTACCTCTCAAGAGATGCGTTCTCCGGTGGTCGTCTGGATCTAGAGCTCGGGCCCCCTACCTCTCAAGAGATGCGTTCTCCGGTGGTCGTCTGGATCTAAAGCTCGGGCCCCCTACCTCTCAAGAGATGCGTTCTCCGGTGGTCGTCTGGATCTAGAGCTCGGGCCCCCTACCTCTCAAGAGATGCGTTCTCCGGTGGTCGTCTGGATCTAGAGCTCGGGCCCCCTACCTCTCAAGAGATGCGTTCTCCGGTGGTCGTCTGGATCTAAAGCTCGGGCCCCCTACCTCTCAAGAGATGCGTTCTCCGGTGGTCGTCTGGATCTAGAGCTCGGGCCCCCTACCTCTCAAGAGATGCGTTCTCCGGTGGTCGTCTGGATCTAAAGCTCGGGCCCCCTACCTCTCAAGAGATGCGTTCTCCGGTGGTCGTCTGGATCTAAAGCTCGGGCCCCCTACCTCTCAAGAG